>ATSW01054298.1:0-16170 GCA_000444245.1 Botryllus schlosseri | reverse complement strand
ACATATATCTCATGCGGAAAGGTAGGCCTATGTGCGTTTTATATTCATAATAACTCACTTGTGCCGTTGATCACTGAAAAATGCAGAAAAGGTCGTTTGATGTAAAAAGGCCTGCATACAAAGCTTCAAATCCCTACCAGCTTGAATACTGTCCAGATACAAAGAAACGTTGGTAAAGAACGTTCTTTCTCCACATCTGCCAGTCCCGTGCGATGTGACGCCATGCTGTACCCATCTTCCTTCCTCAAAACACGACAGCGGTCCTCCAGAGTCGCCCTGAAACGCAACAGCGCATGATGTCACGATTGAAGATACACGAGGGACAGTAAAAATAGACGGCGCACTAGAGGAAATTTACAAATACAAAATTTACCCAACACGCATTTTGCCTGTCGTGTTCGTGGTGACCGGTGCAAATGAAGTGATCGCCGTTGTTCCCGTTGCTATCGGCGATCTCTGCGCATTCCGCGTCATCTAAAATCCGCACGTGAGCTTGCTCCAAAATATCCGGCGAGTCGGAATTCCGGTCTCCGTCTGAACGTTTTGAAAGCGGGAGAATTTCAGTATCAATTGATCACCAAACGAATTCATCAGAAATTTACCATTTATTCCCCAACCCGTAATTATACAGGTACTGTTGACTGGCGGGCCCGCTGCCCCGGAACGTGGAAGGCAAATCGACTTGTGCCACTTGGATGAGAGATCAACTGATTCGGCGAGTTTCAGCAAGGCGATATCGTTTTTGTATCCATCAGAAGGACTGAAAAATGGACGCACATAATTTCCGCGTCTCGACCCCCGAGACGGTGCGAGAAACTCGACGGTAGAACAGATTTCAATAATCATAAGTCATAGGTATCGCTTCAAATTTCTTGTAACAACGTCGGCGTATGAGTTATCAGAAAAAAGGTTCCTGCTGACCTGTAAGATCTGTGAATCATAACGTTGGAAACACTGATCGTTTTCTCGTCTCATGAATTGATCGATTTGTCATAATCGCCCACGACGACTTCGTACGTATATGAACTAAATGAGGATTCGAAAGTTCACCGGTTGGTTACAAATTATTTATATAATTAAAACCTCACCTCGAAATGCAATGCGCCGCGCTTAGGACATATTTGTCGGAGATGAGGGTGCCACCACAAGCAAATGAGCTAGAGCTTGAATAGTAATATATATACTTCCGATACAAGCCGACTTGCCATGGCCAAGATCCGTCTCGGGCATGGTGCCCACCTACTATGAGCGGTACCTGTCAAAATATGTATGGCCGTTAGAAGCGCCTTTTTGAAGATTAGTTTATAAGCAAAGGTATGCAGTCTTATTAGAGAACACGATATCATGCTGGAATTGGTAATGGGCACATTCTCAAAATCGCTGTTCGGGTACGAACGTTTTGAACAATCCTGGTTTTGAATCTTGTGTCGATATCTGATAAACTCGCTATCTTCTCTCTCCCTTTACTGATAAATTGCATTTACCCTTAGACAACCTTATAGTTTCCCACTGTGTCAATGTGTTGAAGTTATACAATCCCTTAATCGTCGTATATTTCCATTATATGATTACATTTTATCAATACATGACTCGCGTGTTTTTTCACTGCACCCCGGTCATAATGTCAATAGATGGTTCAAACCGGGGTTTATATTGAAATTGAAGACACTCACAAATGGAAATTCAGGAGCAATTTCTGACTTTCCGCAAGCTGCTGATCCTTCCGATGCAAGAGCTGCCAATTGGAATTCGAATTTTAAAAATAACTTCTAATGTGAAAAACCAGCATTGCACGAGTTTAAACGTGAATTTCCAATTTCGATGAACAATACAATGGCACAGAATCTAAAGACTGACCGCACTGGAATTCGTCTTCATTATCTGGACAGTCCATCGCCCCGTCACATCTTGCGGACTCGGGAATGCATGACTTATTCCAGCATCTCATTTCATCAGACTCGCAACCCTCTATATACAATACAGAAGCGATCCATTCATAGATTACAGTAGGACTTTATCAAACAGAATGACTCACGAACTGCCTCCCATGATATCAAGAATCCTCTGGCACCGACAGAATAATCACTTTTAAACTTTACAATGAGAGAATTCCCCTTCGTCTCAAAGTCCGGCGGAGGTAAAATACCACAGAATTTCTTGTTTCCATACTAATATATATTAGTAATAATATATTAGTTTGATATAATCCAGTGTTAGCTTCGAATAACATACCTTAGAAGCTGAGCTCTCTTCCCCATCATAGACAACGAGATAATCATAACTGCATTTTTCGTCAGTATATGAGTTCTCGATATAAAACTCCGAGGCAAACCTCACAGAAATCACCTTCCGGAAACATAAATATCGATGGTAATATTCGGTTATGGTAAGTGGAAGGATAGCATGTATATACCTTTCTTTCGGCGACGATCACGCGCCATGTTATATCAGCAAAGTTCGGGTAGTTATGTCCAGCGACATAATTAGGAGTAGAAATATTTCCCGACGTTTGATTTCTGATGGTATATTCAACTGAGAAGTATCAAATATACAATTAGAGCTGCGTGCTGAACTGTAGCAGAAAAATTTCTTACTTACCTTGGCCTAGGCTGTGAATTCCATTGTTCATTACTGTAAGTAGAAATTTTTACGTAATGCTGTGTAATCTTATTTTATATATTGATCTGTACATACCATCAGAAATGTAAGGTAGCATCTTAAACACGTCCGTATATCCCGTTGGTTTTCCTGTGGTACCACACTCTATGGCAAATGATGACAGTCCAGCGACTTCCCACGTTCCGTTTCTGAGATACATGGCCGGTCCTCCAGAATCCCCCTAAATATTATTAGTGAGATATTAAAAACGAATGGAGAGCATTTCGTTGAGATAGGAAATTCAAATTCTTCAACAAGACAATTTTGTCCCAGATGAAATCAAATGATTATTTTTTACAAATATTAATTATTATAATTGTTCCACTAAGGCTTGTAATAGCAATGTTTTAACAGCATTATATAACTGTTCGATAAAATATAAAACCTTAAAAACTGTTGAAATCAGATTGACATCGTGACCTACTGAGCAATAAATCTATCAACTGTGGTGAAAAACAATGTATAGTTTTATCGTTATTTCTGCTAGAAGTAAGAAAAATCAGTAGTGTCATTGGACTACATCAACAAATTCAACACCTACCCAGCATGCACTCGCCGTCCCTCGAGGAAGACCAGCACACAATATTGTATCCGGCATTTCTTCACCATAAAGATAATAATCATAATACGCTTTTGAGCAAATTTCTTGTGACGTCACAGGCGCTCGAACTTGGTGCATGATATGAGGGCTGGTGTAGTCTGGAACATCTGTGATACACGGTTCATTTTAAAAAAGGATTCAATATGCCCATGTAAGTAAGAATATAACGTACTTGTGACTCCCCATCCGGTTACCACAAGGACAGTTCCGGGCTCGGGAGAAGATTGTGGAAGGCATATGGGCTTTACCCAGGTGGTGATGTTAACGGCTGGGAATAAGTGCAGTATCGCTATATCGTACCCTTCGAAAATGCCATAGTACGAGTCACTGAAACACAAGTAGTCGTAACAAACCCGATCGCGTAAATGTATTCTGTCATTTCATACTCGTATTCAGGATGGATGAATATCCCGTTCGTTGATACTGCCTGTTCGCGTTCAGTGTCGTTGTTGGACATGTCGTGATCACCGAATGTCAGCAGAATCTCTTGTCTGAAAGTGTGTATATCGTATAGGTGTTCCCGTGTTATTAGAAACTTCATTCGTACTTTCCGGAGAAGCAATGTGCTGCCGTTAGCGCCCATTCCTCCGAAATCAGAACGACTCCGCATTGAAATCTCCATTCGACGGACCCCGGAGAACGCACTTGCATGTTTCCCTGCCAAGGCCAGGATCCTTGTTCAGCCTCGTAGCCTCCAACGATACGTGCGTCCTGACAACGATGGTATAGGTTACTCGACCCTTCATTAATCATGAAGCCGCGATATCATTGGTAATTTAAGATTATTGGTCAACATAATGTTACTGTGCACACCGGTGTCAGATACGAATCCCCGCGTTACGTCAAAGTACATTTTTTCCAAGCCTGGAGATATTTGCACTCAACACAACAAGGCAGATTCATCGGTAAATTCAACAAGCGACTGCAGTCAGTTGGCGTAGTTGTACGATGCGCACGAACTTTGTTTCGACTAGGATCAACTCTAGAGCAATGGTTCGCAACCTTTTCGACCTCGCGGACCGGTAAAACTTTAAAACAAATGCCACGGACCGGTTACTCTTGAAAAATAAAACTTACCCCTAAATGCAATTACGGCAACTGTATGCAGCTCAAATGTAATATTGCGAACTGCATTTGTTGCTGCTTTTCGGTAGTAGGCTACATGTTTTTATGCACTATCCCAGGGGTGGGCAAACTACGGCCCGCGGGCCGCATGCGGCCCGCAACACCGTTCTGTGCGGCCCGCGAGAGTATAACGAAACTTTTTTTAAATATTGATAAAATGCCTACCAAAATGCAGGAACTTGATTGAACTTTTTTTTAGTATATTTCACCATGATAATTCTAAAACTTGGGTGCACCCCCTCTCCCCTTGAGGGCGTAAAAGCGTTTGAAGGGGGCCCGCAGCTGAGCTCCACTAAAAAAAATTTCGCGCTCCGCGCGATTCTCATTAACTTCATAATTGTTGCTCTGTATTTAGTCTCAATTTCATATTTAAAAATCTCTCGTCCACAGTCGTAACCTTCAGTGCCAAACTGTCAGTTAGGTTTGCTAGCACCCTCGTTGCGTTTTGTGATATGACCATAAGGGGAGCACGAAATCTTTCCCCATCGTAAGGGGGGGGGCGTGTCTTAAAAAGTTTGAAAACCACTGTTCCAAGGTAAATACTTCCTTACTTTATGTTAAATTTCTGGCGCGACAGCCCGATCTCAAGGCCCACGCAGTTTGAAAGGTTTCAACTACCGAACACAACAGAAATCCTAAACGAGATTGACATAATTCGGATCACGAGTCGGATTTCATATTGGCCACTCCTATTTTAATTATTTTAGTGATGTGCTTATACAAACGATTCGCACGTGTCTTAGGTAGATTCGTTCTCAGTATGCGATGGGGTATTTATATTTTATCTACATATCGTAGAAGCATGTTTAAAGCTAATATGGTTATGATGCTGTCAGCATTGTGTGTCCTGGAACTGAACCAAAAGTGGAATAAGTAAATCTAAGAACAGATCGCTGCTCACAGATTTAAATTTCAATCCTGTTTTAAGAATAGGGACAACCGACTTTCATCTCTATAGTTTTGACAAATTGGTTATTGAGGTCGACCAGCCTATGAAATCTCGCCACTATGTTTCTGACGTGTGTTCGACATCATCAAAGCAATATTTGTTTTGTTCTAAATAAGCATCTCCATTTCCTCACTATATAATCAAATACCAACATTGCGTTTTGGTTTATAATCTCAATTTTATATAGTGCGGCCCGCGCATGGATTTAGATGTTGAATGCGGCCCGCGAGCTCAAAAGTTTGCCCACCCCTGCACTATCCTGTTGTAGTTTACGCAAGGCAAAGCTCGCGAAGTCCTGTTAAAGAGCACTAACTATTGTGATTGTTCGTAATCCTTTGAAAGGAATGACATGCGGTTTGTCAGACCTTGCTATATTGCTAGGATCGCTTATTTGCAATGTCGGAATTGAACGACTCTTGTTTATGAGTCTTTCGCAGGTTCCACATCTAACTTGTCCGAAACGAGTCGTAAGCTACTATCAAACAGTTTCGTACAATAATCGCAGAATTGTGACATACGCCCAAAGTAGACCATGAAATCTTTATTACGACACAACCACAAACTTCTTACTCATTTATAATTTGAAGCTTTATTTCTCTAATTAATGGACTAGCGTTCATCTCCCCGCACTTTGAAATCGAGTGACAAAATGTTATTATATGTCGCAGACCGGCAGGAAACTTGCCACGGACCGGCGGTTTGAACCACAGCTCTAGTGTATATAATTCCTACTCAAAGCTTATAGGGGGCTATGTTCTTGCTTGAAAGCCAATCTTCGTAGCCGTAAGCAGTATGTCTTACGAAAGTCACTAACGGAATGAGACACCCTGAGAGTCATCAACGCAAGAATCGAAGCAGCCGATATCGAAAAATATCGATCTGGTGTAACATGGTCAACCTAGTCGACATTCCATAAATACTAGAAAAACGAGTGTCTTGAAAAGAACAATGCACAACGGCATGTTTACCATATTTTGGAATCAGGAAGAGGACAGTTTTATCAAATCATAAAAGTTGGTTTACCGAAATTTAAAACGGCTGATTTTTAAATATTTACTGAAAATCTTGTTTTGTTGGTTACAAAAGGTCATCACTCCGATTCGACTCTCGAATGACCCGCTCGAACGTCCGCATTACGTATATTTCGCGTCATTTATGGCGATTTTCAGTTGACCCTGTCCACTGGCCTATCCGTCCAATCTGTAAAGGAGGACAAATTTTCCGAAAGGAGGACATTTAGGCGTCCTAAGAGAAGATTTTCAATTTCCTGAAAAAGGAGGACAAGTCCTGCTACGGAAGGACATATGGTAGCCCTAGACAACGGTGACAATGTTCAAAATCACAAATTTCGGCATAACCAGAAACCGTCGAAATGCTGCAAAATATGGCCAGGTTGGAACAGTTTAATATAAATTAAGTCAATTGAAGAAGAGCATTTTCAGCCAGATGTGTCGTTCACGGCTGGGGACAAGGATAGTGATTTAACTATAGGATCAGGCAGTTATAAGGTTCAAGGCCAGAGTTGTGTATTGTGGTAGGCCGGTTGACGCCTATATTTTCCAAATCCCCGTGGCGCTTTCGGGATAAAAATGGAGATCAGAGGTACATTTTCGGCAACAGTGCTTAGCGAAACATACCCATTTGAATGCTGGAGCTATTTCTTGTTTTCCACACTGCGACATGTTGTTCGCGGCGCCTGTTGAAACATACGCTAACAGGAAAATGAACTTGACGGGTTTCATCATGAACTTACACGACGCCTCGTCGGCAGCATCAAACGGACATTCAACGATACCGTTGCACAACATCGTCTGCTTCATGCAGGTTCCATCCCAACATCGAAACTCGTCCGACAAACATTTGTCTGTAAAATCGCATTCGTTTTCATGTATTTTCTGATTACTGATACAGGGCAATCTAAAAACACACCTTCCGTCGTCCAATCAAAAGAAAATCCGACAGCGGTTGACGGGACGTAGTACGAGCTGACAAATCGCACTGTTATTGAATTGCTGGTTGAAAGGAAGCCCCTTGGAGGTGTTTGTCCACAGAAATCGTAGAGATACTGCAAGAGGTAGCATCTAAGCTTTACTAATCGTAAATATCCATATCGTAGATCAGTGTTAGGCAAATAAGGTATAATCGAATACAGTGACTATAGCTGAGGTTGCATCTTAAACAAAAATCTATTGAAAACAAACATTTTAAAACGTGGCATTAATCTTCTAATTGTGACATCACAGTATATTTACATTGACAATTCAAAATCCAGGGTAAATATGGATTCTTTGACGAAAAAGGCTTTCGACCCATGTCATAAATGGACAAAAAATATCGTTATGCAGCATTTTTAAGGTCGGCCGTCATCATCATCAGAAAACCGACTAAGTTCCAATGATCTATATCTCTGCGTCGACTATATCGGGTGCAAACCGTCCGCAGGCTCATATTATTATATTTTTTCAAAAGTACTTACACCAATATGGCATAATTATATGATAGACAAAAAACACAATTTTTTAGAGGCATTTTTTTGAAACACCATTTGTTTAAAATGAAACTCTAACTATAGCCAATCATTCCATTTTTACTATACATGTATTTATGAATATATTTACCATAATCGCTGAACTCCAATTTTCCCTAGGTATGCGAGATCGATGACGTCACGAAGGGCTGACGTCATAGTGCGTCATAATTGACAAATGAGCCGACTCGCTAGTGTTCAATATCACCTGTCACTTGTATATGGTGGCAAAATTACGATAGTATTAAGCAGGCGTGCTTGCTGAATTGATTGAATTCATTTCAAATTTACCAAGGTAGCGCCAGTTTATTATGGTTACACCCACATGCACCAATGCCAATAATACATAGATCGGATCAGCATCCTCGTGTAACGGACTCGCACGTAATACTCGTCACTACTACGACACATCACGCTGCTATAAGATAAGATTACTAGCTAGTCCGACTATGCAGTCAATTAGCAGCTCGCAATCTCCCGCAACACACGCGCCTACAATCAGGAGATTTCAATTACTCCCCTCTAGAACAAACGAATACGCATCTTTGGTGACGGCTAATAAACTAAAGTTGCAGGAATTATTCTCACAAATGGAAAGTCTGCGCTGGACTCTATTCATTAGTCACTCTGATTTCAGGTGAGTCAGAAGTTTCGATATCAAGAGCCTGCAAGATATTTTCTGATCGTTCTGTTTTAGTATTAGGGGTAATCGAAGTCAATTACGCGGCTGTCTGTTCACGATCAGTATGTATTTCAATCAATTCCGTCCATGTTCAATGCCTGAGCCAGTCTGACATCACAATCACAGAAAACGCGATAGTTCCGGCCGGCGCATCATATATCATATTCCGACACAGCAGGAGATGACAATCGTCACATTTCGCCCAATAAAAATTGACATCTCTAGTAGCTCAAACCTTGAGACGCATCTTCTGATGGTTATGTTCAAGTATGAGCGGAAATCAAGTACGCACGCGTCGCACATGCTTGCGGACATTCGATATCATTCGGTTTCGCGATGTCAATCTTAATCACAATCGAGAGCCAAAGCATTCCAGGCCAGAGATGCGATAGTTAGGCTAGCGATGATATATTTCGTAACAGGCCTATTGCACACGCAACGATGTTATCGTGTGCCAACGCCAACGCCAGCGATGTTATCGTGTGCAGGCCAGCGACGGTATAGTGCGCAGCGGGCCAATTCCAGACGCGATTCTTCAAGCCAGCGAAACTAGGCTTGACGGAGGCGCGATAAATCATGCCAGCGACGATTGCAGAGCGCGCAGCAATCAATGACTTCGCAATCATCTCACCGCTAGATCGCGTTGCGTTACATTGTGCACAAACGATTCCCGCTAATTGAAAACACGCTTGTCGTTAATTGGCCGTCGCCACGCACAACACTGATAAAATACGACTTACTGAATTGCAACTGAATATAAGCGTCAGAATGGTCATTTCAAAAGGACGGGGTTTTGCTACACGCCTGAATGTATTTTTGCTGATATGCTCAAGTGTTCAGCAGCAGTACGAAATACATTGCTTAGTTCAAAATCGATCAATTCACCAGCCAGTCAGTTACAGGCCTAGCCGAATTCTGGGTATGCCGTATACCCAAAAAATTCCTAGGTATGAACGGCATACCTAGCATACCCGAGTTCAGCGCCTATGATATTTACTCAAAGTGCGATCGAGTTTGAGTCATGACCAAAGTTCGAATTTCGAGTCACCTATCTGACAAACAGTCAGTATGTTCGAGTAATCTGGATAACAATAGCTTGAACTCGGATTTCGACATATAAAATGTGATAATTTAACTCAAATATATCGAACCATTCTAAACAAGACTCAGGTATCGAGAGGAATACGTCGGCGAAACGTTATAATACTCCTACCTGTTCGGAGTTTTCCGAAGGACCATCAAATATCTGAAGATGGTCGCCGTATCCGCACCCACCATACAAATAGCTGTATCCAATCGAAAACCTCTCATCGAAGCGAATAGCGATATGCTGCGACCAAAAAACGCATGAGATAGTGAATAAAGGAAGTTAATTTCTTCAAAATTCTACTTTGTCTTCGGGAGCAGTGATGATCCAGGTACATTGCTCATATTCTGGATACGGTGCCGGAAAAAATGGCGTAGATACTGTCCCGCTTGTACCGTTTATGTGGTTGTTTCCTTGACAAGAAGAATCTGCGAAAATCAATATGCATTGCTCATGTCAATTTCTTTAACGCCTGCAGCATTATGTGTAGAATTGTGGATGTATGGTTAAATCAGGTGAAATATAACGTTATAACGCATACCGTGGAATCGTCAATAGACAAGCTTTTGATGCAAGTGTGATAGTATCGAAGTATCAGGTTAATTAACCAATCCGGTCAGTCAATGTAAGTAATGGATTGCTGGGTCTTTGACTTGGGAAATAGTGTTTTTAAAGTCTTACAAGCGAATAAGACCAAACCGACAAGCACATAAGTAACCATAGTTTGCCGAATTTCTGTATTGCGCAGATTTAATATTTGGTGCAATGGCGGGTTTCGGGTTCCATCATTGATATGTGGATTTAACAGATCCAACGATATTGGATAATGTTACAAGCGAATAAGACCAAACCGACAAGCACATAAGTAACCACAGTTTGCCGAATTTCTGTATTGCGCAGATTTAATATTTGGTACAATGGCGGGTTTCAGGTTCCATCATTAATATGTGGATTTAACAGATCCAATGATATTGGATAATGTTGTACAGTTCGTGATATCTTCGGGACGACTTATATAGTATAGCTAATACATGTTGTATATCCATTATTTGTATAACCAGATGTCGTGTTTGTATATTGTCAGCTAGCTCCTTGTATTGAATGTGCATGCTGGTATACCCATAGAACTGAACGATGTTGTATATATTTGGATAATGCAAATTCATTGTAAAATCAAGTATAGAAGTGGCGCAAAAAACCTGTGCCGTGATAAGCGCCACTATCACGATTTTTACTTATAATAATAATAATGTGGATTTGCATTATAAAATGCGTTTGTACTGATATAGCTCTTTCGAAATTTAGATGACATCGCAGTTGTGTTGTCACGTCGGGTTGAATGCGGTTTAATTGACATATATCAATCGAAACCACTTCATCCCGAGTTGCGCTCTTACGACGCTGGTCTGCTGATGAAAAATGTCTGCTCACAGAAAGAAATCAACTTCCATGAAACCATGATAACTCACCTATAGAAGAGAAGTTGAAAGAAAATCCAAGTCCATTGATCGATTTATCAGTTTTAAAAGAAACGTACATATCGCTATTTCGGATGAAATGCGTTGTTAAAGGTCTTGTTGTATTACATAATTGGAGTTTTTCGTCCTGTAATGAAAATGCGATGCTCCTTACAATTCAGTTGAAACATGACCAATTCACCACTTTGCGTGTAGTGATAGCGATTCTTACATAAGCACTGGGACGTGACGTTCCTTCTGAAATTGTCAACGAATCGTACGGACACGAATTTCCAACACCATCTTCGAGGTCAAACAGTCGATCGAATTGGATTGATATCTCCTGATGACACAAAAGTTAAGTTTCGTCACCTATGCACATTGCTAAGTATTTACTTAACTATAATTTCATTCTAACACGTTTATTTTGGTATCACCCCCCATAGCTACCCAGGGGTACAGCTGACTTCATCTGGCGTTCTTCTTTTAATTAAATTGCTCCAACATAATTTGCCACTATTCATATGTATCCGAGTAAATAAATTATACTGTAATGAATGTAGTCGTAAAAGCAGTAATCGGGTTCAGTACCGCCAGACACCTATTCAATTAATTGAATTAATATGTTCATTCTTTTTATTGTGACTTGTGAACATGCCCTTACTTATATCGGAAATCCCTTTCAGGACTTATAGAAAGTTCCCAATTTCCATGGTAAATGGGCATAGAATGTTATTCATAACTATTCCTACGCTATCTATTGATGTTTACTTCGAAATAAAAACGTACTATGGAAATAGATCGCGGCATATTTCGCGGAAATCATGCGTATCAATACGATGCATGTGAGTTGTAATCCCCCAGATAAAAATATCTCGCAAGGCCATCCTTACCATGTCCGGATTCGGTGATCGTACGATCCATACTTCTTCCAAAAAGCGACCATAAGTGGAAGGAAAGTTGGTTGACGAAATAGTTCCACTCTCTGCGTGAATGTGAGTAACGCGACTCTCCGGGATGGAAGATTCGTCTGGGTAAATATATCACAATGCATCTTGCACCACCAACGTGTGTACTGAAATTTATGACCCTGCCCTTCCAAAATCTGGGAGGTATTTTATCAACCACAATTATACAGGTTCGATACTCTCTTCTCGCCATTGGATACTTAAAACATCGGGTAATAAATATGAATATATCATTGCGCTGTAGTAAATGTGTATATATTTTATGATATTGTTACTGAATATTTCTATATGTTTATCACTGTACAAATCCCTTTGAATTTTGTTTCGATTGATCCCACTCTGAATGTTCGTCAATAGAGTATAAGATTGAAAAACAGGGATTCGATTCGATGTGAGCAAAAATGCCAGTATCTGATCCGAATCAGTTATGATTCAATTTTGTCCATCGTCATGTTAATGTAATATCTAGGCAGCGCAATATTGCTCGCATCCTAAAATACTTTGAGCGTCTCTTACTAATAGCCGTCCATGTGAATGAAAATCCACGATATGTAACCGATCCGTCGCTGGTGAAGGTGACTTGCAATTGACTGCCGTCGGTATGGAAGCTAGGAAACACTTCGAACCCGCAGAATACCTTCAAAACGCTCATCTGATTAATCAACTTTATTTGTCGCCGCTATTAAGATAACATCATCTTCAAATTCAAACCTTTTCGTTGTCAAACGTGAGGGCATCATAATAACACGTTGATCCACCAAGTTCGACTCCAAAGTAGTCATTCGATTTGATTGCAATTACCTGGATAAAAAAAACGTCGCTGGATCAAAAGTAAAAGGGCCGCGACAAGCGGTGTAGTTTTGAGGTCAACCTTATCTCCATGTGTAATGCAAATAGTATCATGGAAAAGTAGCCTCAATCTCATACAAACGATATTTTCACTTGGTCATTTTCTGCATTACGTCACAATTTCTCGTTGCAATCATATCGACACTGAAATCGACATTAGGAATGGTGATTTTGGAATTTGCGTGTATTTCGTATTGACTATAGCCGTTTTATTTTTTTAACAATCAACTGGGTGGGAGCCCAGCATATACCCGCTGCCTTTATGAGTCGCAAGTGCCGTCAATATGAAAAATATATTTCAAGGTTCACTGGGTGCACCGACATTATATTTACGACAATTATACTTTGGCTTAAGGCACGTAACTTGTACTCCACGCTATGACGGAAAATCTTTTTGTTTACATCATATAGTGTTTAATAGCAATTGCGCGTAGTGCATCGACTGAAATAGTCAGAGGCAGGATCGAGGAAATTTAATTATTTGGGTATGCTTGGCTGGTTTATTAGCAATTCCTTTCTCATTTGCCAGTAGATAGATCGCCAACTGGGCGCCTAAAATAACGATTTCTAATTGAAAACTGTCTTTGGGACCACTGTGTGGCTTCGCAGCATAACGATATTCAAATTCGTATTGGTGTTATGGAGTGTAGTAGTAAATAGGAGTCTCACCATTCCATCAGGTACAACAATATTCCATGAGCATTCTGCATAATTCGGATAGTTGGAGGGATAGTTTGGTGACGCTATAGCGCCCTGCATCCCGTTGACGGTAATTCCGCCGTAACATGCTTCTATAAATAGACCGATAGAGTTGAGGATGATTCAGCAATACAAGACAGTCAACAACAGAATCGGTCAAAATAGTCAGAGTTGCAAAGCAAGTATAAGTAGACGTAACACCACAAATGTTGACTCAATTATAAGTAGCCGTAGTGATTTCCAAGATATGTCAAAACTACTTCAAGTGGAAGTATAAAATGAAAGGTCTGAGAAGTACTCAAGAAAGTACTGTATTTGCAAGCAAAATGACGAATGGCGCTACAAATACAAATTACTGTTTCACGCGGTTCTTATGTCGATTTCACTCTAGATAACTACTCACACTTCTATATAAACTGGCAAAACTGCTTAGAAGTTTTGGAATAAGTGTCTCACTTTTATATGTGAAATGATAGATAACCAACCTACAGAGAGACATTGCCTTGTTGTTGCATAGCGGCTAGTATATTGCAATCCTAAAGTGGATAGATGGCAAGAAAAAGTGTTGTTGATGACAGGATAGTCATCTGGCATTGGAAAGGCGATCGCCCTCAAGCTAGCATCGTGCAACATGAAGGTGGTTGGGTGTGCTACAAACATTCGAGCACTGGAGGATGTCGCTGAACAGGCAAAAGAGCAATGTCGTGGCGTAATCGTCGCGATTAGGTGCGACGTTGAAAAAGAACAGGATATCCTGGATTTATTCAAATTTATTGACGAAAAATACTCCGGTATCAACGTTCTCATCAACAACGCCGGATTAGCGCACGATTGTCAGTTGCTGTCCGGCAAGATAGAAGATTGGAACCAAATGCTGCCAGTCAACGTACTGGCGCCTACGATATGCAGCCGCGAGGCCGTCAAACTCATGACGAAACAACGCATAGACGACGGTGACATTATAAACATCAACAGTACTTTGGGACACGGTGTAGACAACCGGCCTGCGGCGCACTACCAAGTTCGCCATCACCGCTAAGCGATGGCTTGCGTCGAGAGCTAGTCAGCGGAATCTCTCACATTCGCGTGACGTCAATATCACCAGGGCATGTCGAGTCGTACTTCGTAAATAGATGGTGTCAGCGAGACCGAGAACCCGGCCAAGCCGCGGAAATGCTTTCGAAGTTTGCGGCAATGCGGCAGAAGATCTTGCCGAAACGGTCGTGTACGCGCTTTCAAGCCCACGAGGTTGTAACATATGCGAACTACTTGTGAAATCTGCTATACTGAATACTAATTTTATACCGAGTCCAGTAGAGCTATTATTTGGGGATGAAATTGTCCCAGACGTTTGGTTAGTGATGTTGTAAATCGCTATAAAATACACAGAACAATATTGAAACCTTCCAATGTTCTAAAACTGATATGATCATATTCGAATATACCTTCCACTGGATCTGACGTTCCATTCGTCACTGCCAAAACAAGTTGATAGCAGTAATCAGATTTGATACAAGTGATACTTTTGTACTACGACTTTTTCAAATACCTTCCATAATCCATTGGGAATAAGAAGAAACTTTGGTGAAGACGTCGACTCCTTCGGGTCTTCCGCAGCTTGTCTGTCTCGATACGATTCCAAATTGCATCCATGTATTATTGCGAAAGCACATAAGAGGTCCAAAATCGTTCTACAGTGATATGGATTAATTATCGTGTGATGTCTAGGATACGGAAAAGGTATAACGATAACGAATATCTTACGGAGCAGGCTCCTATTCCCCCATTTTCGGGATCACCGGCGCATATCATGTTCTCTTCGTTGAATACGTAATAGCTTAATTGTTCTTCGCATACGGAGCTATTCAGGATTGGAACTCGGCCCTGTCGTAGGCTTGTGGATCGATAACTCCCATCATCTGACAAAGCGAAAGTTGGAAAATAAGCTCAATCCATATAGGTAAAAATGTGAAGTGAGGAATTACGGTCTTTCGATTTGGCAATGACCATGACCATGTCCAGTACGCAATAAAATATCTTCAACTTGAAATTGAATTGACAACGAAAAACTCAAGGAATAATTTTTAGTTTACCCTGGGCTGTAACTTGCTGGCTTTCACGTTCAAACAACCCAACAAATTATGTATGTAGACATTGTCAAGATGTCACTGATCTGGGGAATCTCGCGTATTAACAAATCTACGAGCTTGTCCAAACTTTAGTGTGCATGTGTCCAATGGTTCAAGTTCAATGGACGGACATGCTCATATACTTGAACGTCCAATCAAGTTGGTCACGGTCATTCAGCCTCACCGTAGGAAAGAAAATGCATCTGATTTCACGCCCGAAAACAAGACATGACACAACCACAATTATCGACGTAAATTGTAAGTCTTGGCTTCCTTATACAGGAAGTCAACTTTAGTCAAAGACTATGAACAGTAGGGCTCTTCAAAATTGACTTTTTTTCTCAAATCGTACTGGCTACTTGATAAAATTGTTAGGTTACCTAATTTAGGCCTACACACAAAATTTGGTTCAATTCCAGCCAGTAACCGCTTTGCTACA
>ATSW01054253.1:0-15684 GCA_000444245.1 Botryllus schlosseri | reverse complement strand
GGGGGGGGGGGGGCGTGAAGGCATCTGAAGGGAGCGCGAAGCTGCGGTCAACTGAAAATTTTGTTCGCACTTCAATTCACACTTCTTGCTCTGTATTTAGTCCGAATTTCATATTTGAGAATTCTCTCATCTACAATCATAACCTTCCATGCCATCAAACTGTCTGTTGGGATTGCTAGCATTCTGGTTGCATTTTGTGATATAGCTATCAAAAAGGGGGCGTGTCTAAAAAAGTTTGAGAACCACTGACCTACGGGAAGAGATCTAGTCGTAAAGCATTGGGATTCTTACCTAACCAAATTCCGTTTTAGTATATTTGACCACATGAATTCGAAATGGATCCATTACAGAAATCATAACCTGTGCCTTAAAATAGGCGGTCAATTTACTGTTTCGCTGCCTTCGGCAGCTCAACACGGTGGAAACATTTTTCACCGTCTTTTAAGTGCGTAACTTATGTAGGTGGTACGCGAGCACTGTATAAGACCTCGAAATGGTACGCGGGTGACAAAAGGTTGGGAACCACTGCATTAAATGGTGTAGAACCCTGACTCTCTCTCTCTCATTCCTGTATATCACGTGACTTATGTTTTTCTTCTCGTACAACGTGACTTACCATTTATTAGTCCGTGTATTTGAATTATACGCCCGACCCATTCGCCATGTATCCTACTGTATATTCCATCCATTCGACCAATATATCTACATGAGGCAATACTGTCGTTGCATTCTCGTTGAAGTTGTCAGATCGATGACTAACGCAAGGAACGTGCGTCTACCACTGTGAGTTGAGTTTTATCTACCCTGCCACAATTTACGTGGAACTCAGGATACGACTCTAGCAGGTTTATCAGACGACATACGCCTTCTACGCTGCTGGCAATCGCCGTAACGAAGTTTTGATCCACTCATGGTCCCATAGATATATTCGATATTTGTTGTGCTAGTAGGCTATAAGGAGAAAACTATACCGTTCTATCATATTCCTGAGCACCAGCATGCCCCGGTAGCTCGTGCAAATGCAGATAGGTGCTCACGGGGCGATTGAAGACAGCAGCGGTTCCGGATGTGTCCCTCTGGCCAGAAACTGCCTATCTCCGACCTATAGTATACGTTTATCCGTCCGACAGATTACCAAAGCCATGCTTCAAAAAGACTATTCAATGATGCTATAACACTACCAAAAGACAAATATCTGCATGGATTTCTCTATATCCTCCCCCCAATCTTAACAGGCTACTACAGATTTGTGCTATCGACGTGATGCAAATATACATTTCAAAATATATTTGTCTCATGTGATAAACGCAAACTTGCAACAAGCGAATTACAACTATAACATTTGTAGATAAATTAGGAAACAAGGAAATATGCGATATTCAAATGAGATCGCTTTCGTTGAGGGTTAACCGCGGTATCTGCGATCCAGTATCAGGATCACTTTGTCACGAGATTCAAAGTCTGAACGCAGTATGTATGCGTCAATGTAATTATCAGAGGTTCTCTTGATATCTCGATCGAGTATTAATCGTTGGTCTTCTCCGGAAAATAATCGGAGGTCGTCATCTCTGTGTTTATCAAAATGTATGATCAACTGCGTCCAGATAATGCTGCTGGAATAGCGTTGTTTGAATGGAACCAAATTGCTTTCAAGCACCGTGAAGTTGCTTTTCGTCGTCAATGGAATATTCCATATTCCATATCGTTTTCTTATCAATTCATCCGAGTTTCTCTTCTCGGAATCGTGCAAGGCATGTTCTATCATTGTAGCAATTATTGAGCTTTCAATTCGCTGATTCACTCCTCCATCTACCATCGGCAGTGAATAGTGCAGCTGAGCTCCGCATCCCGGTCGGTTTGCTTAGCTTGGATTTCATCGTTCGTCCTGAGCACCTGTTCAGGCCTCGGCGAAATTAGAATATTCAACCCATCGAAAGTTTCTTGATACGCTTTGCTCTTCTCAAAAGTCGTGAGTGAAGAAATATCGCAAACATCGCCTTATTTATACTATTCTGTTCCGCGCCTAGCGAACTGATTTCTCAGCGATAACAATGCACATATCGTATATATTTCAACATGTCATTTCTGATGTTTGTTTGACAGCACCGAGGTGATACACAGCACAGTAATGCGACGCCGGATCGAACTGTCGAAGCTGAGAACGTGGTGATTGAGATAGGCCGCATGAGACCTCATTCTTTCATATTAATTGAGTATAGCAAGTCACAACGTGTAAAATCGTGCAATGTAATCCACACCAAGCTGTCATTGTTACTCCCGAGAAAAGGAAAATGCGATTGTTGCAATGGAAATGGACGATATACTTCTTCTATTCTAGCTGAGTGCTCAAGTGCATAAGCAAAAAGGCACCGTCGACAGCGCCGTAGTTTTCACCTTGAGCATCATTACGTCATACATTCCACCAAACGCCACAATTCATGCATGACGCCACGTGATTGATGTACATATAAGCTTTCATACTATACTCCCAAGTTCTTATCTTGACTATGTCTAATGCCTAAAGTGTTGGGATGACTCGAGTCATGACTTGATCGAGTCAGACTCGAGTCAACTTTTTCGTATGACTTGACTTGACTCGAGTCATTTTGCAAAAATGATTTGACTTGACTCGGCGCTCCAAAAATGTGGATTGACTCGTGACTCGGAGCAAAATTTACGAGTCAATTTCAAGTCATCGAGTAAACAAGTAAATAGTGTCGACTAAATCACCGTATCTTCTGTTTGTTTGGATCGTTCGCGATACGCCGGCGTCACTAGTGAGAGCAATCAGCCATTCACTGATTGTACTTTCACTGGTCCTCCATTGTTACATCACAAATAAATTGATCGCAAATGAAATGATCACAGCTTAAGTTGTAGTAGTAGTGGTTGATTAATCTAATAGCAACGTATGTGTGATTCTTAGACGACTCATTGCTTACATTGCGCAGTGCTCACTGTAACTGCTCCTCACTTAAGTACAGCTATTGAAACCACTTTTTGAATCGAACTCAAATTCCACGACCGATCCAGACAAATGATGATCCGTAGATGAAGGTAGAAATGATATGTATTTTAATAATTGATGTAGCGAAGGAATGTCCAAATACAGCAAATGAAACAGGGTCGTGAAATTAGGTTTTAAAATAGTGGTCGCCTGCGGTTAGAACTAGATATAGAGACAAGCCTGCGCGATAAAGAACACAAGTTAAAGACTACAGAGCAGAGGTCTCAAACACGCGGCCCGCGGGCCGCATCCTCGAGACCATTTTGTGCGGCCCGCAACGGTATTTTGGATTTCGAAGTATTCGTCGAATACTATTCGACAATATTTAACTGCCAAATTTCTTTTTTTTAAATTTGAAAACTGGAAATTCGCCCCAAAACTACCCCAGAAGCCTGAAACTAGCCTATATACTCATCAAACTTTACCATTATATCACTCTCAAAAGTTACCACGCAGTGGAAGATCAATGAATACTTCGGCGATTGGACATTTCTATTACTATGGCACAGTACTCATTATATCCAAGTTGTTATAGATCTGTTCCAATATTCGAAGGTAAATCTAACGCTGATTTGATTTGACTTAGGTAATGACATGATCAGTAGCCCTGTTATCAGGAGTAGGCCTATGCCCGAAACCCGGATTAGGCTGTAATGCTCCAATGCTCTGATATCAGATCAATCCTTGTGAAATTGTGACACGTCAAATGTCCCCTAACTGCAAAATTAAAACGCGACAGCTTTTACGATGTCCATATGCATTTGTACTGTACCCTCACATGGTGCCCATAGCTAAATATACAGCATCTATGCCAAGTACAGCAACAATTTTATTTAAATATTTTAAAATGTTTTTTTTTCTTGCCAGGCGTGCGCGTGAATTCACAATCACATTTTCACGATGCGTGTGGAATGTCAGTCTGTAACGTCCCGTCATATAAGGCCTACTCGGAACCCCTTTTATTGGTGCTGCGGCCCGCGCCGCCATCAAAAAGTAGGAAATTGGCCCGCGAGCACATTTGAGTTTGAGACCTCTGCTATAGAGCGACCACACATAACGCAACGTAACCAACAACGTACATACAGCAAGCCAACTGAACTAAAGAGGCGACGCCCAATCAACGTATATAAAGGACGAATCACGCGTTGCCTGATCAACTAATGATCATCACCAGGGCAAGTTTTTGTTGCACTAAAATCGAGAGAAAGTTGCACTCAATTTTGACAAAAGTTGCAGTAACAAGTTGCATTTATATTTGTTGTTGAATTAGTAGGGTATGAGATACTCGAAAGGTTCTGCTGTATAACCTAGTTCCTGCAGAGCTTTCAAATTGATTACTTTGGCCATTTCACAGACATTCTGGCGAGATCGCCAAAAATTGTATTTTTTTCCGGTACACAGCAAGAAAATTATGCAATGCAGGAATAATCCCCCCCCAAAAAAAACCGCATAGCGATAACCCCCTCTCCCTAATACAAATCAAATAACTCACCCCAATTTCCCTAGGTCTGCAAACTTGCCGCAAGGTGTTGCGGAAAAACTCAGTCTTGACGACGTTAACAAAATCAATAGCCTGAATAAGATAACCCAGTAAAAATGTAATTTTCGGCGGTCTCGCTTGGGCGAACGTGAAGTGGGAAGGCATCTCAAATTTAAACGATAGAATTACTAAAGCGATCTATTCACAAATTGTTCGGACATGGTCGTGCTTGGCAGGGGTAGTTGAACTTCTTGCTTGCAAGGTATTGTCATAGATAACAGTGAGATGCAGCTAACCTATTATATTGCTAGCGAGATGCAGCTAACCTATTATATCAAGTTGCAAAAGTTGCAAAAACTTGCCCTAATCATCACTTTACAATACACACTGCAGATTACTGCAGTAACAGCTCACCTTTACCAATCTACTTTTATAATTTGAATGGAACGAATATAGTTTATGTGTTTATCTTCTCATGGATGCGTAGATGGGTAGTGTAATGTATCATATCAATTTGTATCAACTTCTCGAGGCTTCGAAGTCAATCCTCTAGTTTGACTGATAATAACAGACTGTAGCATGCAGCCATATACAGTTACTTAGGTATTTTATTAGCAGTTATAGGTGGGCGTGAGCGATACAAGCATACAACGTCTTTTTGCAAGTATATTTAACTTTATTTTCGTTATTTGATTCAATATAAATGGCTAATTAATCTGTCTTTCACACAGCCAGCAAAATTTAACGACTTTGAATCATCACATCACTCATACGTCGAAAATCCAATTTGACTTCAATTGTGACTTGACTCGTGACTTGATTCGAGTCACCTCCAAAAACTAGTGACTTGACTTGACTTGAAAATCAATTGACTTGACTTGATCCGAGTCAAAATGTGCAATGACTTGATCCCAACACTGAATGCTCAATGCTCATGCTCGAGTAGACAGCGAGTTCAAGTGCCAATATGGAATAAACTGAGTTTTACAAGGACTATGGCCTAAGCCTAAACTGAACCGTGAAAAAGGAATAGTGCCATGTTTCATATTGACGATTTACCAATATCGAATTTGTGAAGCTATTTGCTAGTAATTTAATTATATCACTCGCGATAAATGGCAACCGCTGTAACGAATTTTTGGTTCACATGGAGTCGCGTAGATATTCGATCTTTGTTGGTCTCGTCTAGTATAGAAGAGATAACTATACTGCTCTATCGTATTCCGGATCACCAACATGCACCGGTAGCACTTAGCTCGCGCTAATATAGATATACTGTAGGTGCTCACGGACCGAATGAAAACAGCAGCGGTACCGGATGTGCCTCTCGGATCGGAGGCTGCCTATCCCTGCCCGACGTTCTATTCGTTGACAGGTTGCAATGACCATGCTTCAAAACTCTATTCGATGTTTCTATATCAACACCGCAAGACCAACAACTGCATGGATTCCTCTTATCATCACCCCGATCTCAATGCTACAGAGTTGTGCTGTCGAAGTCATGTAAATGTATATTTCATGATGTATTTGTCTCATGTGGTAAAAGCAAACTTGAAACAAGCGCATTACAACTATAACATCTGTAGAGAAATGAGGAAATATGCGATATTCAAACGAGATCGCTTTCGTCGAGGATAAACCGCACACATCTGCGATCCATCATCAGGATCACTTAGTCATGAGATTCGTACTTTGAATCCAGTATGTCTCAATGTAATCATTAAGATTCTCTTGATATTTCAATCAAATATCAGTCGTTGGTCTTCTCCGGAAAATATTCGGAGGTCGTCATCTCTGAATTGATCAACAAGTTAGATCAACTGGGTTCAGATAATGCTGCTGGAATAGCGTTGTTTGAATCGAAACAAATTGCTTTCAAGCACCGTGAAGTTGCTTTTCGTCGTCAATGAAATATTGCATATTCCATATCGTTTCCTTTTCAATTCATCCGATTTTCTCTTCTCGGAATCGTGAAAGTCATGCTCTATAATTTTAGCAATTATTGACTTTTCGATTCGCTGATTCACTCCTCCATCTTCCGTTGGCAATGAATAGTGTAGCTATCTGCGCATTCCGGTCGGATAGTTTGGCTTGGTTTTCATCGTTCCTCCTGAGCACCATTCCAGGTCTCGGCGAAAGTAGAATATTCAACCCATCGAAGGTTTTTTGATACGTTTGCTCTTCTCAAAAGTTGTGAGTGAAGACATATTGCAAACATCGCCTTATTTATACTATTCAGTTCTGCGCCTGGCGAACTGATTTCTCAGCGTCAACAATGCGCATATCGTATATAGATTTCAACAAGTCATTTCTGATGCTTGTTTGACAACACCGAGGCGATACACAGCACAGTAATACGACACCGGATCGAACTGTTGAAGCTGGGAACGTGGTGATGGAGATAGACCGCATAGGATATCATTCTTTCATATTAATTGAGTTTAGTGAATCATAACGTGTAAAATTGTGCAATGTAATCCACACCAAGCTTTCATTGTTACTCCCGAGAAAACGAAAAGGCGATTGTTGCAATGGAAGTTGGGGATAGACTTCTTCTATTCTACCTGAATACTCAGGTACATAAGCAGAAAGGCACCATCGCCACACCACAGTTTTCACCGTGGACGTTATGACGTCATATGTTTCACAAAGTCACAATTAATCCATGACGCCGCGTGATTGTAAATAAGCTTTCATACTCTCCTCCCAAATTCTTATCTTGGCTATGTCTAATGCCTATGTTCAAGTAGACAGCGAGTTCGAACGTCTGCTCGGCGAGCTTATATGTGTTCAAGGTTTACCTGGGCCTCACAACGTTGATCGCACCTAGTCAGCAGTGTCTTTAGACGCCCATACAGACAAAGTGAGCGAGGTTAGGATGTCGTCAGCAACAAGTCATGGATAGGGGAGGGAACGATTAAAGAATTCGTGGATGGGAGTCGTCTGAAAATTATACAATAGCAAAAGATTTATGAACATTACAATATTAATCGTCGTGGTGCAAATGACCTAAGCAATAAGGGTCAAAATAATTTTGTTCAATAAACAACAGCAACTTAAGACAGTGGTTTTTTACCTGTTTCCGTTAAACTATTTGAAGTTAGTAACATAATTCTCTCACCCTCTAGATTGACGAAAATGTTGTTGTTCTCTTGTGGAAACAACATTCTCTGTGTGGAGCAAGAGCTTAATGCCGTTCCACATTGATAAGTAGTAGCGAACGGCAGCAATACAGCCTTTATCATTCGTACCAGATATGTTGCCAACCTATAGGAGAGACACGTGCCTGTCCACGAAACATGGTAAAGTAATCGTAAGTTGTGATCGTATCAATCGATTACAACGATTACAGCTTATTCGAGTAATCGTTATCGTAATCGATTACGTTTGATAAAAATTCAAAGTATTCGTATTCGTAGTGGATTATTTCGCATGATTACGTTATAAAAGGACGATTACTTAAAATTTAATTGCACAAGGACAATGACTATTCAATATGGAATAAACTGAGTTTTACACGGACTATGGCATAAACTGAACCGTGCACAAGGTATAGTGCGATGCATCATATAGCAACATCGAATTAGGGAAGCTAATTGCTCATTAAACATCACTTGCATTAAATGGCAAGCGCCGTAACGAAGTTTTGATCCACTGTAAGTCGCGTGGATATTCGATCTCTGTTGTGCTAGTGTAAAATGGAAACAACTTATCTATGATATTCCTCTACCGGTAGCACGTAGCTAATATAGATAGGTGCTGTGCTTACGGGCCGAATGAACACAGCAGCTGTGCTGGATGTGGCCCCCGGATCAGAGGCTGCCTATCCCTGCCCTACGTTCTATCCGCCGACAGGTTGTCATGGTCATGCTTCGAAAAGACTGTTCGATGTTTCTATAACAGCATCGGAAGACCAACAACTGCATGGATTCTTCTTATCATCACCCCGATCTCAATCCTACAGATTTGTGCTGTCGAAGTCGTGTAAATATATATTTCATAATGTATTTGTGTCATGTGATAAAAGCAAACTTGCAACAAGCGAATTACAACTATAATGCCTGCAGAGAAAATAGGAAATATGCGATATTCAAACGAGATCGCTTTCGTCGAGGGTAAACCGCAGATATCTGCGATCCATGATTAGGATCACTTGGTCGTGAGATTCGTACTTTGAATCCAGTTAGCGTCAATGTAATCATCAATGATTCTCTTCATATATCGATCGAATATCAGTCGTTGGTCTTCTCCGGAAAATATTCGGAGGTCGTCTTCTCTGAGTTGATCAAAGAGTAGGATCAACTGCGTACAGATAATGCTGCTGGAATAGCGTTGTTAGAATCAAAACAAATTGCTTTCAAGCACCGTGAAGTTGCTTTTCGTCGTCAATGAAATATTGCATATTCCATATCGTTTTCTTAACAATTCATCCGATTTTCTCTTCTCGGAATCGTGTAAGGCATGCTCTTTAACTGTAACAATTATTGAGTTTTCAAGTCGCTGATTTACTCCTCCATCTTCCTTCGGCGGTGAATAGTGTATAGCTTCGCTTCACATCCCCGTCGGATGTTTCAGCTTGGATTTCATCGTTCGTCCTGGGCACGTTTTCAGGCCTCGAGATTGTAGAATATTCAACCCATCGAAGGTTTCCTTGATACGCTTTACTCTCGTCGAAAGTATTTAGTGAGGAAATATCGCAAGTAGCGCTGTATTTATACTATTCCGTTCCGCTCTTGGTGAGCCGATTTCTCAGCGATAACAATACGCATATCGTATGGATTTCACCATGTTATTTGCGACGCTTGTTTGTCAGCGCGGACGCGAGACACAGCACGGTAATGCGACACCGGTTCGAACTGTTGAATCTGGGAACGTGCCGACGGCGATAGTTCGCGAGACCGGGTGATAACTCATTCTTACATAACAATTGAATGTAGCGAATCATGTCTTGTGATATCGTGCAATGTAATCCGAACCACGCTTTTATTGTTATTCCCGAGAAAACGAAAAGACCATTGGTGCAATGAAGGTGGAGACCGAGTGACTTAGTACATAAGCGTAGCCTATTCGAGCGAAAGGGACCTTCGCCACCTTCCACAATTTTTGAATTTGACATTATGACGTCAGATACTTTCACTCCGTAACACTTCGGTCCGTTACTTCATGTCATTGTTGAAACATTCCTTGCATCTCACCAAACTTTTCACCCTCGTTCCATAGACTGCCTTTACTTTGGGTGTGGTGCTTAACCATCACTAACACGATCCGACCACTCTGAAACGGTGGAAATAAAGTTGTTCTCGTGGGTAAACACAATTATTTATGTGAAGCCGGAGGAAAACCTGTTTCTCATACGTAGATAGGTAGTTTATGGGAACGCCGCAGTACTGCAATGACACTTTTAGTTAGTTCGTACAATCTCTACGGGCATGTCTGTTCATGTAATACTGCATGGACGGATTGGATGCGTTTTTCTAGATAGCACACGGGAAGACATATTTAACAATGCACAGTGAACTTTAACACATTTGATATTTGCATTTTGAGCATGATTTAACCCGCCTACGAAATTCGTATTAAAACTAATTAGTATAGTGTGGAGGATTGATCAGAATCCACAGTGCCGTGTTTATATAAGATATCATGCTTTGTTACGATTCAATCTACCATATTTCTGGTCTTCAACATGAACCGCTAGCTCGTAGTTTGTGTGGATTCAGACAGCTGCTCTCTGATCAGCTGAAGACCAGCAGCGCTCGGGAGGCTGCTAGTCCCTGCCTGGTCTACGTTCTACCCGTCCAAAAGGTGGCCTGACTTCGATAAGAGTGTGTTACTATTTGCTGTTACGATGCATGCGACATATTTCATAATACTGTATATTTGTTCCGGTCATAAAACAAATTTGCAACAAGCGAATTACACCTATAACACATGTAAAGAAAATAGGAACGAGGAAATGCGCGATAATAAAACGAAATCGCCATCGTCGACTGCAAACCGTGGAATCTGCGACCCAGTATAGGGATCACTTTGTCATGCGATTCTAACTTTGAATCCAGTTAGCGTCAAGGTAATTATGAAAGATTCTCTTGATATTTCGATCGTGTATCAATCGTTGGTCTTCTCCGGATAATATTCGAAGGTCGTCATCTCTGGGTTGACCAAAAAGTAGGTTCAACTGCGTTCAGATATAGCTGCTGGAAGAGCGTTGTTGGAATGGAACCAAATTGCTCGCAAGCACCGTGAAGTTACATCTCGTCGTCAATGGAATATGCCATATCGTTTTCTGATCAATTCATCCGATTTGTTCATCTCGGAGTCGTCAAAGGCAGCTCTAATGTAGCAATTATTGAATTTTAATTCGCTGATTCACTCCTACATCTCCCATCTGTACCGAATATCGTAGTTTTGCTCTGCATCCCCGGTGGATCTCTTTAGCTTGGATTTCATCGTTCGCCCTGAGAACCTTTCCAGGCCTCGGCGAAAGTAGAATATTCAACCCATCGAAGGTTTCTTGATGTGCTTTGCTCTACTCGAAAGTTGTGAGGAAATATCGCAAACGCCGCCTTATTTATACTATACTCCAGTCGACTTATACAAAATTGATATCCCAGCGATAACAATGTGTATATCATATAGATTACAAGACGTCAATTGATATGCATGTTTGACGGGATCGACGCACGATACACGGCCCTAAATTACATGTTTACAGCCTTTCGTGATTATAATATGGACTATAATCGGTAATACGATAGTGCCCCGAACTGTCGAATCTGGGAACGTCGGTGGTGAAAGCGCGCGGTCGAATGGCAATACTATATCATTTTCGTAATAGTTGAAGAGCAGTAAATCGTGGAAAAGTAATCCACACCAAGTTGCCATTGTGGCTGCTGAGAGATCGGAAAAAATCATTCTACTGATTTAATCGGGTCCGGCGAGTATGTTCCCTTTCTTGAAAAAGTATACTTCTAAATGTAATGTTGCATACCTGCGCGCTTTTTCGTCATTGCTCCTTTTATTCGCATCCTTAAAGATTTCGCCTGCCAATTAACGCATTGTTCTCAACTGGCGTGCAACAAAGTAGCCAGAAGTTTTAAAGCATTCTGGTCGTCTTTGCAATTCTTCAGTGTAGGATTTCAGCATCTTCATAATCTCACCTATAGATATAAGAACGGAGTATAAGTCAACCATTTGTAATGATGAACTAGTGAATTCCAATATAGCAGTCACACTGATAAGCAACTTTGTAGAGCTAAGTCAAGGCATATCTCTCCTGTTCAATCAGTATAGCGTTTCATCCTTCTTCCCAAACCATGCCTGCAATGGCACACTTTAATCACCAATTAGAAATTCTACGGTAATTCATGTTATGCCTTGGTGTTGAATACCCTGCCAATCCGACTTGTAAAAACTACTGGATTTTCAAAAAGCGCAACTAGAACTAGAACTGGAACTACTCAATTTTCAAAACTAGCAACTAGAACTAGAAGTAGAAATACCCAATTTTCAAAATCTGCAACTAGAACTAGAACTAGAAATAGTCACTTTTCAAAATACACAAATAGAGCTACAGCTAGAACTACTCACTTTTCAAAACCCGCAACTAGAAGTAACGACCTTTAAAAACCGCAACTATAATTAAAACACAATAATTAACTAGATCAGTGTTTCTTAACCGGTATTTCCGGGCGCACAGTGTAAGTGATATTAAATGTGTATAGTTATTGTGTAATGTGGTAGACTCTTGTTCTTGTGACTCACTGAAAATTAGGAGTTTCCCGAAGGCTTGTAGAATGTGGATTAGCGTATGGCAGACCTGGGCATTTTACGGCCCGCGGGCCAAATACGGACCGCGAAAAGTTGCTTGGAATTTTGAATCATACATTTGAATGTGTACCAAAAACATGGGCTGTATATAAATTGGACCGGAATTGCGTTTACTTTGAAATCTGTTAATTGTTTATTTGTTCACAGTGCAATGGTTAGCCTACGTCCGTCGTATGCGTAATCTAGAATCAAAATAAAGTCGATACAACATGGGTTCATTTAAGTCGGGATTGTGACATAAGCACGCAGTCACTCCGCTGAGGCTTTGAGAAGACGAATTCGGAAAACCTACCAGCGAAACTACCAAAACAACTGGACGATTTCACCAAGCTACACAGCGCTTGCGATAGTGACCAAGTTGTAACATCCCATAGATTTTGATGGCTTACTAGAAGGACGTGTCTCGTGGTTGGTGTGATTAAACAGAGTTAACAATATTTCTTGTTTACAATTTCTTTGAATAATTACGTGAGATCAATATTCTTTTAATTGAACAGTATATTCATATTGAAATGAACCCGAATATTTTCGGCTGACACTCGTCAGGGGTAATCGTCAGCAACTAGCATGGAAAAGAACAAATAACAGTTCAAAGACGATAACGCAAGACCCAACACCTAAAGGCAACTGATTACGTACTCACAGTACTGCGTAAGGAGAGTGAGCGTAATCATCGTGTATCAATTAACTATTGATAGAAAGTACATGTAAGAAATAATACACTGATCACCTTTCCAGGCCTCGGTGATGTTCAACCCATTGGAGGTTTCGTGATACGCTGTATACCAGCCTCCGATGTTTTGTACAGCAAATATCGCATTACTTGTACGATTCCGATCGGTGTATACAGATTCGATTTCTCAGCGATAATGATGCGCATAAGGTACATTACAACACGTTATTCGTGATGTTTGTTTGACAGCACCGACACGAGGTACACAGCCCCGAATTACATGCTTACATAACACTTTTTCAAGCGTTCGGATTGTAATTTTGTAGACTGTAAATTACTAAACAGTAATTAGTAATGTGATACCGGCTCGATCTGTCGCAACAGGCAACGTGGGCGACGATCGTGCGTGGCATAATGATATCTCATTCTTTCGTAGCAGTTTAACAGCAATAAACCGCAGAAATAAAATTTACAGCAAGATGTCATTGTCGCTGCTAAGAGAACGGGACGACTATTCTTGTCATATATAACTTGGCGCCGCTGGGACGCTCGGCAGTGAAGTATGGTCCACTTGTACCTCTAAACCAGGGATGACCAATCCGTAGTCCATAGGCCACATCTGGCCAGGAAGAAGAAGACCATCTCACGATCCAGGTGTGGCGAGATGGTTTTCATTGGCCCGCGCGTTATATTATATAAAATAGGGATTGCCTATACCTATTATAGTGAACTGCATGATAAGGTCAACCAAACATTTGATTAGCCTGAACCAAAATTTGGCATGTTGATGACTAATAAAACAGCTTCAACACATTGTGAACGAGCCATACTTGGCGCCACATTTTTCGTAAATCTTTGATGAAGCAGAGAATTTCACGGGAAATTCATTTAGTTCGAATTTTTATTCGCGTGCAGCGCGTTTCATTGCCACTAGGTTCCCTTATCTAAAATAAGTACAGTCAAGTAGCTCACCTTTGTTCGAAATATATATGCATAAAACACACACAAAAAAACATATACTTATAGTACGATAACTAGGGTTACCATATTTTGGAATCGGGAAAGGATGGGCGAATCCCATCTAATACGCGTGCGCCCGGCCTTGCAAGCCCCAACCGCCGATTCTTACATTGGTACCGTTTTTAAAGTACAGTTTCATTTATATAGTTCCCCAGCTTCTCATAATGATCGAATTTCGTTAAATATAATCCAAATCATGAGTTGATGAGCGACAATACCGTGTAGCTGTATCACTATTAACACATAAGAATGTTATCGTGTTGGACCATTCCTTCCAGGATAGTTATGGATATTAGCTGCGAAACATATTTGGTTTTTGCCACTTTCAAATTGTCCTCACTGCCATACTGTCATTTTACGCTACTAATTCTATTCATCTGTCTATGGATGATTATACGGAACTGCTGACCTTCGGTACCTACCACTTTAAATCCAGGATTTTGAATTGAATTGAACCTACGTTTCTACTATCGTTTCTTTGTTTTGTGTTCATGTTCTTTTCATGCAGTCATCGGCATTCAGGTTGCGATTCAAAGAATTTTGAACAAATTTGTTTAAGATTACTGTAAAATTCTGCTCTTTCATGTATGTATTTCACAGCGTAGAACCTTCAATGGTTCGTTCGCATATCGAACGCGAAAGTGAACTGAAAGAACGGTTGCATCATCCTTAATTATACATTTCTTCTCGCTGCATCCCGTTGTAATTAAGAGCTTGGGCTACGTAGTGTGATAATTTGACCCCTCATAATCCTGACCAGTCAAATATTAATCTCCCAAACTTGGCATTTCAGTTACTCTGCTTCTGCTTCACATGCACATCGCATAAATAAATGAATAAAATTTATTAGCAATTTCACGCATCACAATGCGCACGTTGAGTAAATAAAATGAAAAAACTCTAACGACATATAAGTCATTTTCATCAGGAAACCCTCAAATCGAAATACCATCGTTGTGAATCATAAAAATGATACAATCTGCGACCAAATAAAATACCAGCCGCTTCCTTGGTAATGTTTCATTATATAAATCTGGCACAATCGAGATGAGTTCATGTAACACGAGTTCGTAACTCTTATGTCATAAAATGGAACTTCTCCGTTGTCGGCATCTTCACCGAAGAGTGAAGAATTGTTTGTAATCAAGGCAGTGAATTCCTCTATGATAATGTTGTATTGTCTGCCTGTAGATTGTGGCATCGTCTTGTTAGTCGATTCGCTCGAGATCGACCTCGTCCCTGGCACAGCTGCTTGTTGAGAAGCTTTGTCGTTCTACATGCCTTCGAAGTCGCTCGTAGAGTTATGGTCCAACTCTTTTGTCGTTGAAGATATCTTTCAACTCGGGAGGCTGGACATCTATACATCCTTTGCTTACGTAATAGTGTTTATATCAAGTGATATAGCGACAATCCATATCACTTCATCCTCTCCTCACCGTGTGCAATGTGCATCCAAAGACAAAATCCTTGCTTCTCGAATCTTGCCTTCAAGTTAATATAGTCAATGATTCATGCTTTACGCCTCGCCAGACGTAGTTTATGATGCATTCAACCCATCAGAGATTTCCTCTAATGACGCTCCGACGAAAACGAATGAAGAAACAGTGCACCAATCGCTCTATATATACTGTTTCAGGATCCGCTAAAATCCATTGTAGCTGCCATTTAGAACTG
>ATSW01054216.1:0-17402 GCA_000444245.1 Botryllus schlosseri | reverse complement strand
ACTCAGTTGATCGTTTCCAAAATGTGTGGGGAAGATCAGGCCAAGAAGCTGGAAGGAGTATCAGTCTCGAACACCACAATTCGAAGAAGGGTTGATGATCTTGCAGCTGACATCCTTGCCCAAGTCGTTGCCGAAGTGAAGGCAAGTCCTCACAAAATGTTTTCTCTCCAGTTCGATGAATCCACGGATGTAAGCAGCTGCGCAGTTTTACTCGGATACGTTCGATACATTCACGAGTACTCTGTCAAGGAGGAATTTTTGCTTGCCAAGAACTTGAAGACAACAACGAAAGGAGAAGATATCTTCAACCTTGTGAACGATTTCTTGGGCATGCACGGTTTGGAGTGGAACAATGTGCAGCAAATCTCTGTTGACGGCTGTCCCGCTATGATGGGTGGAAACCGCGGTTTCAGGGGCTTTGTGCAGCGGGAAAACTCGGACATTCATGTGGATCATTGCGCACTGCACCGCTACTCGCTTGCGTCCAAATCTCTGCCGGAGAGCTTGAAAATAGTGTTCGACCAAGCAGTGAAGGTTGTAAACTTCATAAAAGCGAAGGAGTTGAACAGTCGTCTTTTCAAGGAACTGTGCAAGGAGATGGGGCAAAAATATGAGGCATTACTGTACCACACAGAGGTGCGATGGCTATCTCGTGGCAAAGTGATCACCCGTTTGTTTGAACTTCGTGAGGCTGTTGAGATTTTCTTGATAGAAAAGAAGTCGGGCTTGGCCGAATACTTTTCAGACCCCCATTGGATTGCCCAGCTTGGCTACCTGGCCGATATTTTTGTTGAGTTGAACAAAGGGAATCTGTCAATTCAAGGCAAGTGTGTGACTGTGATCCACTCGAAAGAAGCTGTAGCAGCATTTATCGCGAAGATGAAGTTGTGGATTAAGCGGGTCAACAGAGGTGTACTGGCACAGTTTCCAACGCTCGACATGTATCTCGAAGGCCTGGAGACAGAGAATGAACCCGACTTCACAGAGGCGTTGAAAGGGAACATAGCTGACCACTTGGGACAGCTAGTCGAGAAAATGGAAGAATATTTTCCGGATTTGGACACCACTAACATGGGATGGCTAACTGAACCGTTCAGGTGTCTTGACAGCCAAGTGGACGACGATGACTTTCCCGCCAAGGAGGAATTCATCGCCCTCAGAATGAGTGAGGCCTTGAAAATTGATTTCAAAGAAAAGAATTTGGATGCATTCTGGATAGAAAGACTTCAGGATGCACCAACATTGGCCACACGGGCATTGAATGTTCTCATCTCCTTTTCGACATCATATCGTTGCGAACAAGGATTTTCGACCATTGTAGGGTTGAAAACCAAAAAGCGGAATCGCCTGGATGTCGAAAACGACGCAAGAATTGCCCTCAGTACAACCAAACCCAGAATTGCAAAGCTAGTGGTAGATATGCAAGCTCAACCTTCGCACTGATTGAATATTATCTTTGTCATTCCACGACAGTTGTCTTGGTGTTTGCTATCCCTTGCTTGCATTTGTTCCTTGGCAACGAACGTCTGCAGCCTTTTTCCACTGATAAACCAATTTATTTCTCTTTCAAACTTGATGTCGCTTTTTCTCAGGTCGGTCTCTCCCTCAGGTAAAACTCCCATCCTGGACTGGACGATCGTTTTTGAGTGTTTAGTGATGAAACGTGGTTTTGATGGAAGAGGGGGGTAAAAACCTGTCTGGAAAGTCTGGTTTTGGGTAACGGGGAGAAAAAGGTTGGGAACCACTGATCTACACGCTCTATTCCGAGATACCGTATCGTCTACATTTTGTTCTAGTGCCTTGCCAGGCACTTCAGGCAATGAAAAGGCTAGAAACATGATATACTGCTGGTTCACCAGGAATGAATGCAATCACAATAGAATCAGCGTATTTGGAACCCGTTTGGTCTCGATTCGCAGTCCTTCAACCTTGGAAAATTGAAATCGCATTATTCTGGGTCACTGGGTTCCAGTATCAAAATGATGATAGCTCGTTTACTACAAATTTAAACAGCACTTCATCGGGAATGAAAATGGGTGGATAGAACTCCCGGTCAAACACACAATATGCATCTTTTACATGAAGGTTTGTACGCAACAATTTGTAATTGTCGTGTCCACCATGATGTTGATTTCGCATTCACAATTTGAAGACGACAAAATTGGTATTTTGGCGAAAATCGAATATTAAAGAATCCCTTGCCTGCATTCTTACACGTGATGTAGCAAGGCTTCGCCGACGTCAATTTCTGCTCGGTGTTAAGACAACTTGGGCGGGGTGCGCACAATATTTTATCAACAAATTTTGTAAAATAATCCCTTTGTATCACTTGATTCCACACGACAAAAGCTTTAGAACAACCACTAATTAAGCGTGGTATAAACACAGCCCGAGAGACCAGGTAATATTATATTGTTGAGTAAATCTGGTAGAAGAGAGCCGATTCACCGATTCCACCGAGTTAATTTGACAGTCCAAACGTTGTGCAATAGCGCCGACCATAATTAGACTTTTCCGGTTCTACAAAGTTTCTCGCGTAGCGTATAGTTATGCTCAGATCTTCAAATAACTGTAGTCATTTACCAGTAGAACTGGGAATATCAACATGTTTAAGCTACGCTTGAAATTATCGGATCATGATTTGATTTGACGTATCGATCGTATCATTTGCCGTCGATATCGACACATGCCACGTCTTCTTCATAGCTTGTCCAATGTCGATTTTAAACCTATTATTTTGTTATTTCCCTTCAGCGTGCATGCCCCATTTTTCATTTAATTGGTTGCTTGATTGATTGATTGACTATTTCAATTCGTTTCGTCTCCTTTCTATCTTTTCGTGGTATCGCAATATTCTGTTGCTTGAACTGATAGAAATATCATCAAACGAATTATGATAATAATAATCATCTTCCAAGAGTCGCACCCCCCACCAAATAATGATATAGGGCGCCAATATAGCACTGCGACTCCATGAATTATTATTGAAACATACCCACTGCAATAATTTCATGATCTTCATGGTCAATAATATAATAATAATGTAATATAATAATAATGTAATATGGTTATTATGTATCGCCTACTGCATATCTCGACCATTAGTAATTGATAATGATTCATATTGACCGATGTAGTAGCTTGTGGTTATGACTTATGATATGTCAATGCGGATGAGGATTTCAGTCGTTGTTCGGACTTCTCATTTTCATATGGTCACGATTTCTCTCGGGACATCAAGGCCGTTCTGGTTTCCGGTTTTATGTATGCGCTGAAAAGATTTCCCCGTGGCTTGGCCCGTAAATTTAATTCCTTAGGAATAGTTTACCTTAAACTGCAGGTGTTTACGATCCGCGGCCAAGAAATAGTACTTTCATTTATCATAAAACATTCCATTTCAATACCGTTGTCATTATTAGCGGCGTTTGAAGGCATAGATCGTATGTCATCCGTTCAGTAGGTACATGATATGCGGCATTGCATCTGAATTGGCAGTAAAGAGCTGTAACCATCCAGTGAATAGATTCTCTAGCGCCACCAAGCGCAAATATCATACAGTATTGCGATAGCTCAGTGTATAAAAGGAGTAACACACTGAACTATTTAACCACAACGGTCCGAATCATTTATTAATTTTACTATTTTATCACTGTAACTAAACTTCCGTGGGTTGACTGAAAAAAAAGGTCAGCCGCTTTGGCGCGTCATCGCCCCCTTCGCTATTTTCGCCCCCCGTCGCCCCCTTTGTCCATTTTCGCCCCCCTCTCGCCCCCTTCGTCATTTTCGCCCCCTAGACCGCCAAATGCCCACGTTGGGAACCACTGATATAGATCATATTTTATAAATGGAAGAACTAGGATATTATTTGAATACTGAGATAGCCATCGCACGGTATTTCGTCAAAATTTCCAGGAATTTAAAACCAATTCGGACTGCACTAAATTATTATATTTTTTATCCGGTTTTATTCAATGTCTGGATGTCATTACAACCCTATTGAAATATCATTGACGAATCGCTATTGCAGCGACGTGTGATAACCTTCGTCGCGATTTCCAATTTTTATGCCAAAGGCTCATCGGGGTTATTATCTGATTTATATTTGGTTTATTTCACATCTCGTGCAAACCACTAACGAATTAGTTTCTTAATCAATGATCATCATTAAGTCAGTTAATTGCTTGAAAGATTTTATTATTCATAAATTAAATTACTTGGTGCGCATGTAGTGGCAAGATAGCGTAGTGGTATAATCAAAATTGCTACCTAAATGTTGGAGGTTTACCTTGGCTCCTCCTCGCCATTTCACCCGTGTTAGCGGTGTCTTATAAAAAGCCTGGAAGTGGGCCGTGCTACAAGTCGGCAGCTACGGAATACAAATGAGGAAAATTGACCTGGTGTAAATTACCAGCATAGTAGTCGACAAACACCCAGAGGTGGTCAAAGTAGTCAAGAAAGCTACTCAAGTAGAAGTAGAAGTAGCGACGAAAAAATCTACTCAAGTACGAGTAGAAGTACTTCTTCCATGAGCAACCTAAAACTACTTGAAGTAGAAGTAGAATTTACTGACTTCAAAAGTACTCAAGTATTAAGTAAGTAGTTGTGAAAACGTTCCTAATTCGTTCACATGGATCGTAAAAAAGTGCAAATTGAGCTATGCGAAAGGTGCCTAGCTTGATTCATATTGATGCATACCAGCAGGTCTCCAATTTTCGATAGCATGTAAGCATTAGTGCGGAGCGGATCGACAAATTCTCTGGTCCGGCTCCGGCCGCATCAGGAAAAGTACTGATCCGGTTCCGGCCAAAAATGAAAAAGTCCGGCCAGAAATCCGGCCCTACTCGGTACGGAGGTTCCGTGAATTGATAATTATGCCTCGTTTATGTTCACACTGGCTTGGTGGTTATTTACGTGTGGTTGGTTGGTAGTTATATAGCTATAAAAGTTATGCTTATCCATAGAGATTCTGGCCGGATCAAAAAAGTAGTGATCCGGCTCCAGCCGTAACAGAAAAAGTACTGATCCGGCTCCGATCCGGTCCAATCAAAATTGTAAAAATCCGGCCGGATATCCAATCCGGCTCCGGTCCATGATCCGCACCAGTAAGCATTCGTCCACATCATGGGATGAAAATGATAGTATTTATATGGAAATGCGATACTCATTCTCCGTTTACTTAAACAGCACGTTTTAGAAAATACCATAGTACTGCGCACTCTCCCATATTATAGGGCATGTAGTTTCGTCGAAGAGCAATACGGACATGTTGTGTTGGATACGGTGTAAACGCTTTGTGCGATTAGTAAATGTTAATAAAAATATGGTGGACCGTAAGCTATATTGTGTAGCTTTATATCTGGAAATTGAAGACATTACTACACTTGTTTTTATGCTTCAACATGTACGTCATCCAGACAAAAGAACTGATATAAATTAGAAATCAAAATATATGGTTTTTTTAGTTTTAGGGGTATTCATGGTGTTTGTCGACTACTATGGTCATTTACACCAGGCCGATATTCGTTTTATTTTCCGTAACTGCCGACTTATAGCACGGCCCACCTCTAGGCTTTTGTAAGACACCGCGTACACGGATGAGGTGACGAGGAGGAGCCTAGGTAAACCTCCAACACTTAGGTATCGGAATTCGGAAGTCGACCTAGGTCGGAATCGAACCCGCACCCATTGGTGTTGCAGCCGCGGATTATACCACTGCGCTATCTCGCCACTAAAATATATGGTACAGGGAATTGAAAGTGAAATATAAATCTAAAAACGGAAATGTATTTCATGTCTTTAGTCCAGAAAGTTACGAAGGTTGTAATGCTAAAACAGCTCTAAAACTAAAAAAGTCAGAGTCCACTTTTCCGGATTAGGACACGCCATGGACTGCTAGATTACGATATGATAAGTAAATGCTAGATTGCGAAACATCAGTTTCAAACGTTATGATAAGCCATATATATTGTGATGAAATACTTGATATGGCAAAGGGCGACAATGCGGTGTGAACGGAACCACGCCACCCCGCCACCTAAATTATATTGACCGATACTTTCGTGAAATCATACTGGTTACTCCGTATTCACTGCGCGCAAAGCGCGACGAAAATTCTGGGCTTAACTCAACTTTTATGAAAATTAAATGTCGATGCTCCGTGAAAATAGCCCCGAAATTTCTCAGGCTATCTTCCTGATTGGAGGATTAAACTATACTTCTACTTGACAAACTGAAAATAGGAAGAAGTAAGTAGATCACAAAATATTATGAAGTAGAAGTAGTGAAATTCAGATCTACTCGAGTAAGTACCAGAAGTAGAGGAAAACTACTTGAGTACTTCGAAAAAGTAGAAGTACTTCGTTACTGACCACCTCTGCAAACACCATGAATATTGCGAACACCAACAACATGATGCGCATAACTTTATACTTCCATGGTTACCTCGAAGAGGGAAATTCACTATTGGATCTATGCAATGATTTTAAATCGTAATAAAATATTCTATCGATATACATTATACAACCACGATGCTATAACGCGCGGCAAAATTATTCCCGGTGCCGTGACAGACTGCGTCTTGTTAAGAATTTGAAGTAGTTTTAAACGTACAAAGGTGAATTTTAGGCTCCTAAATGGCAGATTTCATGCATATCTAGTGGATCTCACTTGAATTATTTAAAGATTTGTACAAATTCGAAACAAAAGCTGTAATTATTGTGGCGATTTTCGAGATGATTCAAGAATCTAGATAAACACATGATCACTTTGGAAATAAATCTCAGAAAATCGAAGGCATTTAGGAAGAAGATTCCCGTTCGATGAGGCAATAAGAGTTACACAGCAAATGATACTCAAGTTGACTTTTCGTACGCGATTACGTAAGACTGCCCAAAGTCGATTTAGCATTCATGACTGCAACATTACTACGGAATGATTTGATTAATAAATTCTTAACATATTAAATCCATATATGAACCACATGTACAGATATATGGATGTTAAATTTAAATGTGTATTTATGCCACACTAAAGAGACATATTATTTACCACAGAGGAGTGCAAACCCTTATCGACGGGCGTGCTAAATAATGGTTAACGCAGTGACACCGTTGGCGGTTGGCGCACATATATGCTCTCCAGATGCGAATATCACGATTGCATTGGGTATTGGTGACGGTCATGGCGAGACTTAACAATAGAGTTTGATATCGAACCATACAATTATGAATATAGTTCAGCGGTTCTCAACCTTTTTCGACTCATCGCCCCCTTATTAATCTCGACGCAAATGTTCGCCCCCCATATTTACGTACACAAAAAAGATTACATATGATCGGAAAATTTATTCATCTAACTCTGATCGCTGCTGAATTTACTAAAAACGGCCGTATTTCCGAGGTTGTAGGTGCTAGGAAGAGCGGTTTCCGCGTCTATTTTCCGTTGAGTTGATCTTTCATTCGCGTCATACGCAGGATAAGCCCCCTTCTCGTGCATTTATGAGCGTGTTAATTAAATATATCTCACCCTTGGTATTTTCGCCCCCTGGCTTCTCAAAATCACGCACTGGGGGGGGGGTCGATATCGCCCACGTTGGGAACCCCTGAAGGAAAAACGATTTCAGGTTATTGAATATATTATGTCGAAAATATTTATTTGCAAAGTCATCATATGCGTATTGTAGTGGTTCCTAGCCCTCTACACCTTAGCTCATACGTATCAGACAAAGCTCCATTATCAACCCATTTTACACGCCGCACGCCACCCAGAATTGGCACGTGTTCCCTGGCCGCAAGCTTTTTCTCTGCAGGCTGCACATTGCATACCCATAGGGTTGCATTTAAAACAAATTGTTGTTTAAAACACGCTGTTCAAAACATATTCAAACAGTGTTTTAAACAGAGGCCTTCTTTAAAAAAATTGTGTTTTTTTCAAGTTGTAAAATCGTGCCATAATTGTGTAAATACTTTCAAAAAAACATGTTGTATGAGCCTATTCGGACAATTACCACCCGATGTAGCCGACGTATACGATATGGGATGGTTGTAACCCTCAAATTAGTCGGTTCGACAGCTACAGTACGTATATATGTCGTCACAGGAACTATATTTACACTATATTTTAAATGGTCAATGTCAATCGACAATGACGTCACAATTCAATATTCGTGACGTCATGGCGTTAAAAAAATAAAAAATAGAAAAAAATGTTTTGAACGAGGGCCTTGTTTTAAACATGTTTGTTTTAAATTGATTTTTGTTTTAAATGCAACCCTGGCCATGTAGGCTATATCTAATGTCATTCATTTCGATTCGACAATTCATTCTTCCTTCTTACCAATCGCCAAACTTCTTTGAACCTTCGCGATTCGGGGCCTCCTTTCGCGTATACAGTCAACTCCGCTTAATTCGTACACTTTGATTCCGCACGCTTTTGGTCGAATTAAGTGGAAATCAATTGTTTCGTTTCATGGCCATGCGTAAAGGCAGACAAGGCATTAAAAATGATGCAGGCGTGTTGCTTGTTGCCTGATGAATGAATCGCAGCTGCGCTGTACTGCAATATTTGACAATGATAGCATAAAACGAAAAAAATTGTAATATATACCTTCAGGTTAGTTGACCTGTACACTGTACAGCATTTCTATATCTCACGATTCAACTAATACTTTATATCACCGTGTAATACATACATATGGGGTAAAATAGTACAGTAATCACTCAAATACAGTACCAGTACAGTACCTTGCAGCAATGGCTATAACGGTATTTTCACTTGATAAATGTAGGCCTACACTACAAAACAGAAGGAATTAAAAGCAAAAAAAAATTTAGTTGGACAAAAATCCTTCATGGAAAAGTTAGCAACGAACTGTCAAGGAAAGATCTTTACTTCTTTCATTGTTTACTGTAGTGAAAAATTTAATATTTTCTGGTAAACCTTTCTGTACGATTCTGTTCTGCTTGCCGGTCTTGAATGAATACATCGTCGATTGGTATTGTGTGGATCGTCATCATTTTACCATAATCTCTCATAATGCAGTTGTATCTTGTTGAGAACCAGCGTCCGAATTGAGCGGATAATTGTCCGAATAAAACGGAGTTTTTACGTGCAATTTTCACTTTTGTTCCGTCCCTGAGCATTTTGACCTAATAAAGACGTTATCCGTTGTGCGAATTAAGAGGAGTCGACTGTATAAGGCTGCGAAATTTTCAACAAATATTAATTCATATTATTTATCATAGTGTATTATCAATTAGAATTAAAACTCATATTTGGGACAGAGCTATACTGTTTCCCTCGTATACTGAAGTCCTACTATTTCCTTCAAAGCTGCTATACTCTTTAAAGTTATTATCAACTTGTTATCATAACTTGTTTTTCTAGAAGAATATTCAACCCAGATTACATCGCGGAAAGGTAATTCAATCCATTGCATTTTCGATACATTATTATGAGTGTCATTCTGAATATCTCACAACTCGACTCCCATTATGACAAGAAAAACATCATTTTGATCAATTTTTCATGCCCATTTCTCGTATTTCCGGGTCTCGGGGACTTATTAGCTAAACCGAGGCTTGATTAATCCTTCTCTGGTTTGCAATATCGCAGCACGTGATCGCTTGAGTCGTTTTATGACAGCTAAATAGAGTTGCGCGGACAGTTTTTGAAGTGTCGAAGTGTATCAGATCATTAATTAATGAGGATCGAATGACAGCTTGTAAAAGCTGTTATTTCCACAAAACCCGAGATACGGGACATTTGGTCGGGCACGGTTGGATCTCGACAGAAATCTGGTGAAATGGAGTGAAATCGAAGAAGGAATGGGTCGGATTTGTTGTCGTTTTCAACACGATTTAACCAGATCTTCATGAATCATGAATGGCTCTCATGCCATACCTACATAGGTTAACTACATTACGCTATGCAGGTATATTTTCTCTTCGACGATACGATCTCATTCGAGAAAGGCGCGTCGAACTTGATTAGTGACAATCAGCAGCATCCACGGATAATACATTAAAATGCTCGCAGTGTGCACAAAATATATCACTACAATCACATCAATCTTGGTCGTCTCTGCTTTTTATATCTTCAGAGGAACATAATTATGCAACATGAAATCTTTTGCTTACGGGATGGATATTAATTCGCAGGTATATCAAATTTATCTTCTAATTAATATGACAAAACTGGCAATGTTGATTTCAGTCGTGGTTGTCTCTGCTTTTTATATCTTCAGGGAAGCATATACACAGTATAGATACTATATTATACAATATGAAATTATTTACCTACGGGATATAGATATTCATTCGCTGATATATTGAATTTATCTTCTAAATTAATATGAGAAAACTGGCAAAGATGATTTTCATTACCCCGATTATCATCTTGATCAATATCTGCTTGAGTTACTGGCATTTAAGACCAAACCATTCATATTTTGTCACATTTCAACTCCGAATCTAATCAAACTTCAGAAATCACATACGTAAAGCAGTGGGCTTACAAACGCTCGCATTTGCGAAACTCATGATTAAAGGTCAACGTTGTCGTCCTTTCCACATTTTTCTGTCTGTCCGATGGATCACCAAGCATGACGCGACGTTTTGAAATGATGTAAATCTATATTGATTGATTATCCAGGGAAAATTAGAATGCATTTCGCGCAGACTGAAATATTCCTACGAAGCACACTCATGCGCGGCAACGCTGGGACGTTACAACAATTCCAATGAACGTAGAAAACCGAAGTCAGTGTAACCGAGAGTGAATGGCACTATTATCATCATCGAATTGTCACGATACCAGTCCGATATCCAATTGGGTCAGTACCATAATCGCCCGAACGCTGACTTTGGGTACTTTTGAATCATTCCAAACTGTTTTATTATTTATATTGCCATAGAATATGGCACAATGATAGGCATATATCTACAACTGCATTAGGAGTTGCGATGCATGAAGTAGGCTAAAGCGTATAGAAGGATCATCTCATACAGTCAAATATGTTGTCTTTCGTTTCACTTCAGTTCTCGAATGGTTAGACCCAGCTGCGTCATCTTGTGATTAAAAATCTGCAATCGAGTTTGCGGAAGCCGTGGATAATGTAATCTGTGTTTGCTCGAGTGAGATTATTATCTCATTTCTAACTGACAGGATTACGTTGTTTCTAATTGAACTCGCTAAAAATGGAGATTCGAAGCAATTACAGAGCATTACTTCACATCTCCTGTCTTGTGTATTAAAAGAGATTACAAGCGATGAATTTGAAACGGCCCAGAAAGCGCCGTAACCGTGAACGCTTAGAGCAAATTGGATATGAAATTTCGCTTGACTTTTCTCACGGTCATCTTTATTCCGACCATTGCAAGAATATTTGATAATCGCCTCGGGCATTTGTGTAGATATTTTATTCTGTTGAACTTTATATTGCGTGTGGATAAATCGTGGGTTAATCGCATGAATAATGAACCTGGGAAAATTGTTTTGGCAAATGTTCAATTTTCTGATAAAATTCCCACAGCCTAATGATGAACTAATATCGATTTATAGCAAGTATCACGAGTTATCGACAATGTTACTATGCTGTGGTAAGATTCAGTTACCGTACAGGCGAGTTAATGTTGTGGTGCTGTAGAATACTATATCGTCAAACATCCTGAAAATCCCATTCTTTGTGTCAACATTTAAAACATTTTATTAACGCATCCACGCTTCCCTTGTCAAATAGATATCGAGGTAAATAGACCGGTTGGTATAGGTATTAATAGAACTCCACATATCGTAAGCCTTCTTATTCATGTAGCTTTTTTTAAACACAGAGATGTAATCGACATTTCAAGCGTATCCTATGCGCACCTCCAAATTATATGTCGCGAATATATGGACTGCCAAGGCAGGTGCACTTTTGAAATGCCTTACGGGGTACGAGATACCATATCAACTCAATACTTTGGTATATTTTTCTATCTTATGCGTTGGTTTTTCAACTTAATAACTTCACCACGTAACTGTAACCAAAATATCAAAAACTAGTCCACGTTGATGACGCAAATTTCGTTGATAACTTAATTATATTTCATTTACCGTAATATAACATAGGGAGTTACATGACATAATAATTTCATGGATTATGATGTGTATTAATTTGGTTCTGGCTTACAGGCTCGATGATGCACCGTAAGGTGGCTCAATAATTATTAATTAGATATCGGATAATCCTCGATCGTCTGTCGACATGACGGTGCGCCGCCGACGTGAGAAAAGATGCGCCATTACATTACAAATGGCATTAGTGGATTAGAAATATCGGGTTGATAATCAGATTTTCTGTACGACAATAATGTATATTTACTTCAAATGCTGATGATCTGTTATGTTAACGTAAATTCAAGCTTTGGCATTCGATATAAACATTTCCCTTCATTGTGCTTTCTATGTAGCATTTGGTCCGTACATATAGGCTATATCGGCATTGGGCATGTGTCAATTTAGCATGTGGGTTAGAGTTAGGTCCTGTACTGAGGTTAGGCTTATAAATTCACTCAATCGTGGCTATTGAACTATCGTTTATCTTGTCGACTGTCATGTGTGTTGAAATCTCTATATTTTCATATTAGAAAATCCGCTAACGTTTTTCTTTTCTGTTCACTGTCAGATACAAATGTACCTGACTGTTAGTCCAATTTTTGGACGGTGTGCAGAATTGCGACATTTTTATACCAACTGCAAGATACGGGATATATTCACATACGTATATAGATACATTTCATTTGAAAGAGGTATATACGCAGTTAAAACATTACGAAATGACTGAAATTGGCGAGTTATTATCGATTCTGATTAGATTCAAAATAAAAAGTTCCGAAGAGCTGCAATTAATGATATAAACTATATTGAAAACTAAATCTTTTAATCTAATACTGGTAGGAATCCGATATCGCATGATAGTAAGCTTAAAATATACTGCATCAGGAGACGAGAAAGTATATTTCCATTATGGTGCGAAGTGGCCTCGATAAAACTGAGGTACAATCGTCATTGTAAATCAGGGGTTCTTAAACAGGGGCCCTTTCAGGGGATCGTGAGGGGTATTATGACGACCTTGTTCGGTCCTTAATAGCCTAAAGAGACTTGGGCTTGATATGATCACCTTCCAGTCATCGGCTTCTGAAATTTTAGGGGGAAGCGAAACCGCCCACAAAACTTGAAGAGGTCTGCGATCAATGAAGTTCACGAACAACTGTTGAAAATAAACTGTCCACACCTTTGCAGGGTTGAATCAAATATAACTCGACAGAGACTTGAATTTTCATGATAATCCTATCTGACATACGCACGGCTGGACTGGATATGTAGTCTATTGTAAAATTGGGACTGGACTGCGTCATGCAGAATGCTCTGGCGTTGGACGTTTATGCCGCTCGATAGATATTAAATAATGTACAGCCCCCGCAATTAAGGGCGTTTGAATATGGACAAACTCACTGTTTAGCAGAAATTACAAAGTATCCGCTTGTAAAGCGATATCATGAAGGTGGCAATTGTTACTTTTAATATTCATATAGTAAAGTTAGTGCGTCAAGAAAACTTGTCGATAATGCGTCTTCGTGGAATCGGCGTGTGAGGGATGCTTTGTAGTTATCTAAAAGCATTACCACGTAAAACAGTTCTAGAATGATCCAGCATCCCTCGAAAGAAGTCTGATAATTTACGTCAACGTAAAGACATGAACAAAGCTTATAGCTTGGGAGTAAGTATTTTAACCACTCCTTTATTACTGCACCAAACAATAGGCAAGAATTAGAACGTACTACGCACCGTCTCATCGAAAGTGAGGTCCTTTCGGACGTTGAACAAGCGGCCGGGCAGAGCTCTTGTCGGATTGGCCGTTATCGCTCGACTCCTTGGAAACGCCTCCAGATCTTCACTTCTCAATTGCTAAATCGTGGGCTGCTAGACTGAGTTATGATTGTGCATATGGTTCGTCACTATGTAAAATCCATTTTACAAATCAAGATCCAAAGGACTCCGTAAAAGCATTCAAGTACACTCAGGCCAGAAGCGTGTGGGGCATAAAATTCATTGAGACTATAGGCCTACTGCGTTTGAACCACATGGGGTTCATGTGATATCAGATTGAAACCCATCCACTAACTTTGAGAATTTTGACGCCACGTTTGAAACATATAATTATGAAATCACACAATCTTGCTAAAATATATACATATCTTCCATCGCTAATATCGCAATATTGAAATGTTTAAATTTCGATTTTTCTTTCTATTGCCGCTTTGACAGTCTTTCTCTAAAACTCACCCATTCCGATATCGTCCAGTGCTATACTGGATGCTAGTAATTATAATTATTTGTGATATGAATACACAATCTACATTCTACGTTGTATCAAAACGGCCTAGAATGGGCATAACGTTTAATGATACCATTGATCCGTTATTCATCGTGTGATTCCACGCACATTTAAACAAATTTATACCAATTCATTAATATGACAGAATTTTGTACAATGATGACCACCCATTTCTCTCATTAATTTGTCAGCCTTTCAGTGACACCTTATATTCGGTGTGTGTTAGTATTATGTCGCCTATGGGCTGCAGGGTACAGCCCCGGTTATGTTATTTATGTAATTAATTAACCATGAACTTGCACAATGCACGTCAATTACATCATTTGATTAGGCCTACTTCGTAGAACGCAATTTGATTAAAGAAACGTATTTTTGAAAGGGCGTATTTCATGATACTATATTTGAAGCTTTGGAGCACTATACCCTATGCATGCGGTGAATGTGCTAAGTGTGATAAGTGTCAATTCAATCTTTCATATTAAACATTCCTCCTGATTTCCTTTAATCAATAGAAAATAGAACTATCCACGCATCAGATTAAAGTTCGCTACGAAAAAATTATGTAATTATATATCGACAGACCGCGTGTTTGCATGTCTAAACGCACGCGTATTCGTATACTGCTTCATACTGCTTCGCAGCGTGATCTCTCCCAGCCATTTTGTCCGTGATTCTAGTTTCAACGCTACTTATGAAAAACTTCCAGCTAATCAATTGTCCCTGTAGAAAATGAAAATTCATGTCGAAGAAAATTGTTTTCACGAATTGATTATGTCCAATTTCCATTCCCTGTCCGAAATCTCCGTGCGATTGCCAGAGGAATTTTAATCTCATTCGAAAGATCGAATCACATTAACCATTAATATGCAACAGTCTCTATACAAGAAATGACCCTCATGTCAAACGCCGTTAATTCGATACCTAATCCATAGCTGTGCGAGAGAGCGCCTTCAAAATAAAGGGAACCCTCTCCATCACATCTGCGGGATCAGTTTTAGATATAGAAGGAAAAAGGTTTACTGTGTTCTGTCATTAAAAACTGTGGAAGGAAACAGTCTTACTGTGTTTTTTCCATAATGTGAGCTAATGATATATAACACAGCGCCTAGGACATTTTATAAGGTTTCAGATAGTTGTTCTCGCGAGTTGTATATTGGAGATAGCATAACAGGTGGAGATTACTGGGCTATAAGGTACTATATATGAATTATTGCAAATTAGGAGGTTGTTGCTGATATTTTCTTCGCCTATCTAGATATTTCGTGTATTGCAACATTTTTCAGTTGTATGCTGTCAATCACGAGATTTGAAATATGACTAACTCTCTGCAGAGCATCAAATTTTTACAACCCCGATGCTGCTTTATCTTATAAACTTGTACGAAGGGAATCCAAAATTATTCACTTATATAAATCCAGATTATTTTGTATTGTATTCTATATTTTTATGTATATTATATATTTTGATATAAATTGTATTTTTGGCAAAATCATTTGAGTCAGCTGTGCAATTTTTTTAGTATGACGAATAAGGAACCGTAATAAAGGCGAATTGAAATTTCACACATAGAACCCTGCATTGTTTTGAAGCCATAATGGTACGAGTTGTCGGACGATTATAATATATTAGAACTAAATGGAGCTTTTAGCCTATGCTTTTGGATAGGCTTATATACTTCATTGTTGGGATCCTAATATTACCATTTTTAGAATCATTCAAAGGACGCAAGCCTCTAGTTTAACGTTGAGTAACTAATTCTTACCAATGACTTCACCATTACCATTGTACTTCTGTTAATAGGAAGTATTATATTGAATAGAACCATATTATATATAGAAACGGTGATCTTTATAATAGGGCGACGGCTACTTGCGAAATGTATTCCAAAAAGCTTATTAACCGCCCGGAGAACTCTGAACAATGTCGCGCAGACGCTCAATACACTCATACAGAATCACAAGAATCCGATGACTGCTCTAATCCGGAATCAAACTCAGACGTGGCGAAGGATCCATGCGACCACGTTACCGACCCTGGCGTAGAATCAATCGGTTTCACAACTTATCCCAGCGTCAAAAATGACATTTCCAACAACAAAAACACGAAATTCGAGCGATTCTCAATAGATAACATTTTGAAAACGAAATGCGAAGACCCGTCAGGCGGTCGCGAAGTCGCCGATCGTGCGGCGGCCATTTTGTCGTCGACTCCAGCGCGCGTCGGGTACGAATCGAGAAGCAGGGCAGAAATGCAACCTTCCATTTGCTCCTCGTCGAACTCTTCCGACACATGCCTCGATAACTCTTCAACTCGGGCGGAAGAAGACGGGAAACTAAACCCGCCCCAATCTACCAGCGTCCCGACAGGAGAATACAGCTCTTTCCACTCGAACTACGGCGTCTACCCTGCGTTTAACCCGTTCTCGGCGTTTTCGCACTTCAAGCCAGCTCTGGAACTTGCCGGTCAGGCGGCGCGCGAGGCTTTGCCGCATAACCCGTACAATATAGCGCGGTTGCTATCGGGCTCCAGGTTGAAGATGGAAAGGAACCGGATACTGTATCCGCCGTTTCCGTCGCAGTACGGTGAGTAGGGTTGTATTTAAAACAAACATCTTCAAAACAAGGCCCTTGATTTAAAATGTTTATTATTGATTGTTTTAGTCATGACGTCACGAATATCTAGTTGTGACATCGTAGTGAATTAACATTGACAATTGAAAATTTAGGATAAATATTACTCTTTTGACGAAAAGGGCTTCCGACCACTGTCATAAATAGACCAAAAATGTATTTAATCGGGACTATACCGTTATGCAGCATTTTTACGGTCGGCGGCAATTATCATCAGAACACCCATTCCGTACCAACGATGTATATCTTTATGCTAAAACTGTTGAACCGACGACGATTTCGAGGGTTCCAGCCACCCCATATCGTATTCGCCGACTGGGCGCAAATCGTCCGTAGGCTCATACACTACATGGTTTTTCGGACGTATTTACACAATTATGGCATGATTAGTCAAC
>ATSW01054211.1:0-11472 GCA_000444245.1 Botryllus schlosseri | reverse complement strand
AATGTGCAATGACTCGAAATGACTCGTGACTCGAAGGTAGTGACTTGATCCCAACACTGTGTCACACACAATGTATAATGCGATAAGACACAATGCGATGTAATGAACAGATAGGAGGATGTCGAACGACAAGCATCAGTAGCGATCCTTTAGTAGTAGTAGCAGTAGCGATCCACCTCGGCCTAGAGTGCCCGATATCACAGTTCTTTTCGATGTTGATCTTTTTGAAGTCGCGGCCCTTTCTATTAGTTCTTTCCATTCCTTGTGAGTGCTTTCTTTCGTCGGGTCTTTTTCTGGGCTTTTTTGTCGCCGTAAGAACGGCAACGGCGAGGGAAGAGGAGCCAAGATAAACCTCCGACGGGAATCCAACTGTGCCCGTCAGATTGGTGGGCGCTTAGCGTTACCTCTACGCTATCTCCCCGCTGTTGACTCAAGTCGAGTCGAGTCATTTTTAGTATTCAAGAAATTGACTCGAGTCAAGTCGAGTCACCTAAAATTAGCGATTCGGGTCATTGCAACCCTGGTCTAGGGGTGTGTAACCTGACAGTGTGGGACTATTGGTCACCCGCATTTGGTCGCCGGTTACTCATGTCCCAGGAATCACGAAGACATAAGAAGCTTCGGCCTACATGCAACTCCGCAAAGTGTCAAAAAGATCGGTCGCTGCCACATGTAGGCCGAAACCTTCGATGTCGATATGTCCAAGAGTCGGCTCCCTGTCCCTGTAATTTGTACCCCGGTACAAGTGGAACCCCCAGATGAAATTAATGCGCCCCGTGAAGGAAATAATATGGAATGTCACTTATTCATTGTACTTCATTATACTTGCTGGCTTTGAAAATTACTAAAGTATGTATGTAGGCCTAAGTAGTTTTGAAACCCCGGTTACACACTCTCTCTCTTTCTCACCGGTCCACGGACCGGCGGTTGAGAACCACTGCTCTAGAACGGTGCTCTTCAACCGATGTAATTACAGGTATACAATACAAGAGTGCGTGACAAACTTGTCACACTAAAGCAGTGATGTACATCTCGCGGGCAACGTTCGTGAAGGTGCTGAGCTGACCTTGTTTTTAATCATCACCTATCAGCTATATGTATGCATTCCAGTGCGCAACAGATCGGCGGCGAGAACACCTTGGCCGAATATGACCGCCCTTGTCACTACGTAGGCCCCGGACCACCGCATGTTGGTCAAAAAACCTTCGATAAATATGATATGACGATATGACCGGCGTCGAATAGTCCTGTCCTTGCACTTGGAACCACACAGAACACTTGCGTCCCACACAGAGGTGGCCAGTAACGAAGTAGGCTACTTCTACTTTTTGGAAGTACTCAAGTAGTTTTACTCTACTTCTGGTACTTACTCAAGTAGATCTGATTTTCTCTACTTCTACTTCTACTTCGTAATATTAAGTAATCTACTTACTTACTTTTCGCTATTTTCTGTTTGTCAAGTGGAAGTAGTTTATTCCCCCAATACGACAGATAGCCTGAGAAATTTGGGGGCTGTTTTCACGGAGTACCAACATTTAATAATCATAAAAGTCAAGTATAAAAGCCAAGAAATTTTTTTGCGCTTCACGCACAGCAGTTGAGGAGTGGCAAATATGTTTTCACGAAAGTATCAGTGAATATAATTTAGGTACCGGATTGCTTGGTCCCGCTCACACCGCATTGTCGCCTATATCAAATATTTCAACACAGTAAATATGGCCCACCATAACGTTTGAAACTTCCGTTTTAGAATCTAGCAATTACCTATCATATCGTTATCTAGCAGCCCATGACGTGTCCTGCTAATCTGGAAAATCCAGCTTTTTTAACGTTACACCTGTTTTAGCAGATCACCTTTGAAGCTTTATGGACAAAGACATGAAATATCTTTTTCCGCTCTTTTTAAGTGGTATTTGTATTGCACTTTCAATTCCGAGTATCATACTTTCAGTTCTAATTACTTTCAGTTCGTTTGTCTTCAGAACATATAGGCTACATCAGTGCTTTTCAACCTTTTTGAGCTCCGTTCGCACTTTTTTTGTAAAAGAAATTTCATTCGCACAAACTAATCGAAAATTGGTATACAAAATAAAGATGAAAGATAGGCCTATTTACCAACATTTTGTTCAGATGTGCAACAAATTGGCTACTATATAGCTTAAGCTATCAAGTGACTCATTTAAAAGGCAACTTTTTTCGCTCGTTTTGCTTTCAATTATTTCACTAAAACCCTTCTCGGCCAAACAATGTTGTTGGAAATTTGTACAAAAACAGCTACTTTAGGCTTGGATAGCCAGGTCTTAAAATCTGTTGTGCACTCGTATCTAAAATACAGCGTATTTTACGCGAGTGCAAAATACTTGCTGGCAGAAATCTTATTTAAGAGCTGACACAAAGGTCCCGCGAGGCTCCAGTTTGTCGAAAGGATGAAAAACCCACGAGTTTGTGTTGAGGCTTTTGCTTTGGAACATAAGGAGCAAATCGATCAAGGAGAGTAAGCATATTAGAGCTCGCTACCTGATGATACGTTGCTCCAACTTCTGTCTCGAGAAGAGAAGAGTAAATAACCCACGATACTGTGTGTTCTACTATTCAGCGCAATCTAACTTGAGAAATCATGACAGTTTAATAACGCTAAAGCACTACCACCATATCCTGAGTTTTTGTGGCATCTCGCGACCCGAGCCTCACTAATGAAAAGGAATTTATTTTTAATATTACAGTTGTATGCTACGATGTAACGGGTATGTATGACATACAGAACGCGCACACCACAATTCTACCCAACACAGCTCTACAAAACTAGGGTAGGGTTGCCATACATCCGGAATTTCCCGGACATGTCCGGAATTTCACTGTTAAAACTGCGTCCGGGAGGAATTTCTAAAATATGCCTAAATGTCCGGAATTTTGAAGGCTTGAAGTAAGCTCATATCTTTTTTTTCGTAAATCAACCTAAACAAGACTATTTTTGGGCAGATTTTTGCTACATGAAATTTTTCTTCGCGCTGCGCGCGATTTAGTATCATATATATTGGTTTTAAGATGGGGACTAGCGCCCTCACATAAACTGCGATCAAAAAATAAATAAAAAATAACATTCATTTACAAAAAGAAGTCTAATTGTAATCGCAATTGCAAGATAGCGGTATTCATAGACTCGTCGTTTTAGGTCGTTTGGATGCTTTATTCAAATATGTTGCTTCTAAACCTGGGGATAGTTTGCCTTTATTATGGGGTTCGCGAAGATATTGAAAATAATTTGCTTCCAAAATTGGCTGTGAGTAAGTCTGCGCAAATGTGCCGACCTTTAATTAGTAATCAGCTCATCAAATTTTGAGCTGGGCCACGGCACATTTTCAAATTGGAAATGGATTCGCGACCATGAAAGGTTGGGAAACACCGGATGTGCGGTGTTTATATAGCTCAGTGGTGAAGTGCACACCCGCATTAGCCTGATAAATATTCTTATCGGCGTGACATGAACATGAATTAACGATGTACAATTACGCCCCTTGCATTTTCGAAGTCATCATCCTACATCAGATCTATTCTTCCGTTGACTCTGATTATGTGGACGGAGAGAGCATTAAAATTATACAGTAATATATGGAAGAGCCAATATTATTGACACAATTCATTCAAATCATTTAACGACCAGATGCATATAGTCAACTCCCAGAAGTTGCATCGAATACCCTACGATGGGCCCAAGACCAGTGTTTATTTGGGTGGGATGGGGCTGCAATATGTGGCTACGGCCCAGGTTACAACATACAATACACAACCACATACTCCTGAATCGGATCGCGACCGCCTCTAGTCGATAGACAAAGCGTTGCTGGTGTGACGTCATATTGATCGACAATGCGCTCACAGCTCATTTTGAAATCCGCTAGTGGGCGCTGAAGAGCGTCCGGAATTTGTGAAACAAAAATATGGTAACCCTAAACTAGGGCGAAATAAAATATCTGCGTATCGCAGTTGTACTACTGTCTACTCAGATTGCAAGACCGGGACTATTCTGTGCTGACAACGGAGCATATCCAATCCATCTCGAAAGGTTTGGCCATCCAGTATCGGTCATTTGTAACCGAGGTTTTGTCGCCGCTTATGTTTTGGCACCGCATTTTATCAGCGGTTTGTTCGCCAACACTTTACGTCTCGTCTGCATGTGTCCCGGCGCAGAAGAGGTTGGCCTCGAAATGAATGAGTCTCATAGTCCTGAACTCGCTCGTTGCACACCCCTACACTAGTTCATCCCAACGGTCTTTGACCACGTTTTGCAGAAAAAAAAGCCGTACAAATCTTTTCACGAATTCTCATGATAAAGCCATATTTAATGCGTGTCTCGCTTATTGGCTACAGTACCCAACACAGTGATCTTGGATATGTAAAAACGATCGCAAGATTTTTTGGAATACATTCAATATATATTACTGACATATTAACAGATAGCTTTGGCACCGTGTCTACCCAAAATTATACCCTTTGCGGTTAATACTTCAATAACCCTTGAAGGGGTAAAAATTTGCGTCACAGTAACTTGCGAATGTATTTAGGCCTAATGATGGTATTTACTACCATCCTTGTGCCTCGCGCAAATCGGACAGTTATTACGAAAATATAATAATTGTTAAGCGAAAGAAAGCAGAAAGTCAATTTGACGTCATTTTCCCAGCCTGTCGCAGGCTCAGACGGTCTGATATACTGAATGTCTGCCACTATAGAGATTGTAGAGATCTCTATACTGCCACTACACCAGCTTCCAGACAAGGCTTCTGGTTACGTAATAATTAGAGTGCAAGAATATTAATTACTACGGATTGTGAGAGATACTATTAGTATTAGTGGTGCGTCGTATTAGGTTTTTACAATTGCGTCGCAACTACAGACGTTACACTGATCTCAAATTTGCCATTACGTTTATTTGAAATATTCCACGTCAGAAAAGTTAACAATTAATCACGATTTTCATTCGCACTTGATCCGGATTTTCATTCGCACCATTCGCACTACCTTCGTCATTCGCACTTGATCCGGATTTTCATTCGCACTGTTCGCACCACCTTCGTCATTCGCACTGTAATTTTTTTCATTCGCACAAGTGCGAACCGTCACACAGGTTGAAAAGCACTGGGCTACATGTTGAAGCATAAAAGCAAGTGTAGTAATGCCTCTACTATCCGAAAATAAAGCTACACTCAATAAACATTTTACGATCCACAATATTTGTTATTAACGTATACCAATCATACAAAGTGTTGAAACCGTATCCGATACAACTTCTCCGTATTGCTCCTCGCCTAAACTTGGGGCCTTATAATATGGGGTAGGGGTAGGGCAGCATGCCATGATATTATCTAAAACTAGGTCTTCTAGTAAACAAAGACTTAGTATCGCATTTTCATATCAATACTATAATTTGCATCCCGTGATGCGAAAGAATGCTTATTTTGCCGACAATTGATACCTCCTGGGATGCATCAATACGAATCAAGTTATTCTCTGCACCTTCTGCATAGCTCAATCTGCAGCTTTTGACAGTCCATGCGAACGAATTTAGACTGTTTTCAAAACTACTTACTTACTTGAGTAGATTTAAAGTAAGTCAATTCTACTTCTACTTCAAGCAGTTTTAGGTGGCTTGATGAAGAAGTACTTCTACTTGTACTTGAGTAGATTTTTTCGTCGCTACTTTTACTTCTACTTGAGTAGCTTTCTTGACTACTTTGACCACCTCTGGTCCCACAGAGGAAAATGATGCACCTCTTGAAAAAATGGCGACTTGGATTTGTGTGTCTCTCACGAAAGAAATTCTTCAGCTTGCTCTGGTACGTTTGAGCGATTCAATGTCTTCTGGCTATACAGACGATCCTGACGGGAGGTCACGAAATAACAACACGCAATAAAGTAATTATTAACAATGGGCCCACCCGAAGATGCCCTAAAGAAGATCTATGGGCATTGTGCGGCCCGCGACACAATCCTGAGCCGCCTGCGAAAGGTTCATTGGAATTTAGAATATAAAATCTATTTAATAATGTTAATGTGTGGACAAAAGCTACCGTATAAACTACTAACTGATGAGGAAATGCGTTTACTTTGAAGTCTTGTTCATTGATGTACCGTGGTTGCGTTACCTACGAACGTCCTGCAAGTAATCCAGGTTCAAAATGAAGCCAATATAGCAAATTATGTCGTAACAATTAATGTTGCAAGTCGCTGTTTCCATATTCAAGTTCAAATATTGTTTGTTGCCAGGTCTAATTTCTAAAATAATGCAATCGGTGCACGTGGCTGATTAGCGGTCATCCTCACTCACAAACGATGTTATGACATGCAATGAAATATGCGGCTGCAGTCCGACATTTCAACAAGATTTGGAGCACTAAATATTTGTTGACTGAAGCCAGCCATATGAACCGGTCTTTTTGGTTTATGGCAGTGGTTCTCAACCGCCGGTCCGCGACGACTTTCCAGCCGGTCCGCGAGGTATTTTGCAATTTTATAACAAAATTTCAAGATGCAATATGTTGAAGGCTTGTCCATCGATAAAATAAAATAAATGTCAAATGTCAAATTTTAAACTCATCCAGAACGTCGTGAAGTAACATATTAGGCCTGGGAGCATGTCCAATTTGATTTGAAGTTCAACCCGTGTCATTTGACGAAATATGAGCGGCAAGGACTAATACGAGCTGACTCACTAATCCGCGCAGTTTGCGCGATCATTCGTTTCCGATTCATTCCTTTTGTGAAGGGACGCACCATCACATAATGAAGTTTGGGCTAACATAGGAATCCGGAAAGTGTGCGATAAACTCACCGGTGGGATAAACTTGAATGAAAATAACTGCTCTTCATTGACCGATAACTTCGATATATATATGTATAATTGTCCATAGGCCCCATAATGGCTTGCACCTAATCTCACTGTCCTGGCAATATGTGCCCCTCAGCACAATCAATCAGGTTTATTACTATTTTCATCGTTTCAAAACATCACAAGACTGCGATACAATGAAAAGATAGGAAGGTGTCGAAACAACTTGGAGTAGCCTTTAAGATCAGACACCCACCTTAGCCTAGGCGAAGTAAATAAGAGGCATGTACATTGAATGAAAAGTAATGAAGAGAATATAAGACGCAAGCAACAAAATGACGTGGTATGTGGCGGAGGGCGAGGTCGATGTTTGGTCGTGGTCCGGTAATCCTGAAGACTGGCTAGTATTGATTTAGAAGAAATTGTTTGTATTTCGACTTGAATGCGTACATGTTCGACGACTGTCGGATAGCCGTCGAGATGCTGTTCCCCAATTGGGGTCCGGCATACTTGATAGAGCAATGTGTTTTCTTGTATTCAGTCTTGATCATATGGTAGTTGTTCTTCGTTGACGCGCGTGTGCAGAATTTGTGCGCTTTTGTCTCCGAGGTGAAGTAGTCGTTGAAATTTGGGTGACATTGACCGCAATGGAACTGATACATAAACTTGGCAATTTCTAGCTTCCTCATATCTTCTAAGTTTAGAACACCAAATCTTTTGAGAAGCGATTTATCAGTTGCACATCCAGGCCCCCGTGGGGCTTTGGCAATGATACGGATGATCCGATGTTGAAGTTTTTGCAGTGGGTCAATTGCATTCTTGCAGGCAGCACCCCAACAAAGAATTCCGTATTGTAACTTTGATAGGAATAGAGTGTTGAAGAGTATCAACAGCACGCTGACTGGCACAGTGTAGCTAAGGCGGCGAATTAGACCACTTATACCTTCGATAGTTGTGGTTTGAGTGATTGTATGTGACTCTTCCAGGACATGTCCTAATCCAGTAAAACACCAAGGTATTTGGCATTTTTAGTGTTGGAAATTGGTTGACTAGCGATGTCAACGGTTAGCACAAATGACAAAGCCCATAGTAAAATTATTTGCCGGTGAAGAAATGCCAATTTGGAATCTTGTGCGTCCTTTAGTTTAGTACGCTTGGGTGATTTGAATATCTAGTCACAATATAACAGACAGTAGGTGACGAAATATTGACATGCTATGAGCGATGAAGTAATTATTCCAACAGGCCGACCCGAATATGTTTAATTATTTTTTATTACGTGCCCTAAATTTTCCAGCACTATACACCCCAATCAACTCTGATCTAATAGTTCTGATGGTATACAAATTTACAGCAACATATATACAATCAACAATCTTATTGACCGATTCAGTCATGAATTACCTATGGAAAACTATCTGCATATCCTCAGTAGATTGAATGTGTTCGCAAGTCTTGGCGAAAACAACCAACCAACTGTGTGTTCTTGGGGCGATGCCTCCTACCTAGAAGTTCGTTTTATCGCTTTGTGTGGCCCAAGACTACGGTTTTGGACAATTAGGCTGACGATCGGCCCTGATTTTGTGGATGGCAAGGTATAGCTTTAGTCAGGTGTTTTCGTGCGGTGCAATGTATTCATATAGTAGGGATCGTATGAACCTCAGATTGGTTCAGGTTCTTGTGAACGCGAATGTTTTTGAAAAGTTCTGTGGTAACGTGATCGTGTACCTATGACAATACGTGACGCCAAATTGCAAATTCCAATAACCTTACATATTTCAGTGAAGCGATATATTATTGTACAGCGACGACTGAGGCCACATAATGCCAGAATGCTGAAGTACATGCTGCCTTTTTTAAAAGTCACCAACTGTATCATCTTGAGCAATCAACTGATATAAATCCCATAAAATCAATATCATCCGTTGCTTTGCCAACAATTTCGACGAGGTCTTGCAAGGGCCTTAACGATCTGTGCCAGACCGGACAATGCCTGACACGTCTGACTATTGATATATTGATATTGAGCTAGGTATAAAACGGGATTGCATACTTGCTTCCGATATTGCTCCATTAACAGGTTATACAGTAGCCAACACCCCGATCGCACGGATTTGATTTTTATGATACAATAAAGATATCAAATAATGATCGATCACATACGCCTGTTAGATTTTTTTTATAGTAGACAGCGATGTATTCTTCATATCAACTTCATTGATTGGTGGAACGGAGAAGGATGATTCGCTGACTATCTACATGTAGCCAATGTTCCCTCTAATTTTTGACGAGTCTGCGCAAACACGCCAACTCACTGCGCAGGCCCATAGACAACAGTGCGCAACCAGGCCCCCCATATGGTGATAAGCCTAATTTCTGGGGGCTTCTCCCCCCAGACCTCCCTCGAGCTATCCGCTTTTTACCGCTACTCATCATCTATATTGGGTGTCCGTTTAGCGGGTGTATGGCCTGGACGCGCGAAGCGCGAAAAATTTATATAATTCCTGATCGAATCGGTCAATATGATCGGGAATTGCATAGATATTGCTATCAATGTTTATCCTCTATCTGCTCACGTAACCAGAGTTACCGGTAGAGCTGATCGAGTAAGGTGTGCTGGAAAAGGTAGGACCCCTAAATAATAATCAAATATCTTCGGGCGTGCCCGTTGGTAATGACTTCGGTACATGATGCTATTTCGTGTCCTCTTATCTGCTGTGTCAAAGATATTGAAATCGCCCGAACGTACTAAACTAAGACGTACACGATTTCAAATTGTTATTTCTTCTTTGAAAAAGTTGCATAAATTTACAAAATATTACTCATGTTTATTCTCGAAAAAATTTTGGTTCCCCTCGAGCTCGGGCCGCCCAATTGCGGGGTTTGGGGTGCGGCAGTTACGGTCCTGTGCGTAACACCAGACGTGCGTGTATCCATTCGAGTCACACGATTCATTGATAGAATCAAAATACATCATTTAGTTTTATTGCACTACACCAGATAATCACATTATATGGGTGAAGATGGGGAACTATGCTCTAAACATGATGTGGTCTCGACTTGAAGTTAAGCCATTGAGGGCATTTTTTTCAGAAAGCCGTCTCGTTTGGGCTTCTGCTGAAAATTTTTTCCGGATATGCACCATAGCACACGTGCGACTCTGTGGTGCCGCAAAGGGCTAAGAAGCATTCAACCGCCATTGCGATAAATCTTGACATCATAGATGTCGCACGTGTTCTGTGGTGCATATTATGAGGGTGTTTTTTCGAGTGCGGTGGCTTTCTGAAGAAAATGAATGCTATTCTTTTCCATATTTTGCTTCTCTGCATATTTTGCAGAGCACACCTTTATCGCTCGAAAAAGAATAACTCTCATCTAATTTTACAGTTTTATCTTCCGTGTTAACATGCCCCGACAACAGCCATGTTAAACGAATCGCACTTTTTTGCTAATTTGGCTCGGTGAGGAGATGAGAAACTACCCATTCGTTTTGCCATCATTAAAATCGGTCAGTATAAACAGTGCAGAATTAGCGATTATTCACTCAACGTTGGACACACAGGCAAGCAGCAATATGTTGATGATCTATCTTCTGTCAAGTCTGCTTCATCGTTAGTTACCTGTGGCATCCCACAAGGATCGGTCCTTGGACCGTTACTGTTCAATATATACTTGAACGACTTGATCGCATGCTCTCCTTTTCACACGACACTTTTTGCGGATGACACATGCTTGTATGTCTCGGCTTCCTCTCTTCCAATCTTGCAAGAATTAGTTCACACCCAAATGCATCGAATAAGTTCCTGGATGAATGCGAACAAACTACTCATAAATCCGTCTAAAACACAAATTCTAATCATTAACCAAAAGCCTAGTCCTGTTACATTCTTCTCTCCATTTTTGAATCTGAATAATACAAATGTGAACCCCATCTCCTGTGTGAAGTACCTTGGAATTCACATTGACGATAATTTATCATGGAAATCCCATATCGATAAAATTACTACTAAACTTTCCAGGGTTGTAGGGATTTTTTCTCGTCTAAGACACAGTCTCCCAAGACCTGTGCTTAGAAATTTATATTTCTCACTCTTTCATAGTCAGCTCAGTTATGGCATAGTCTTCTGGGGACTTAGCTGCAAAACGTACTATTCGAAAATCGCAGTACTTCAAAATTTGGCAATTAAATACATCAGTGGTATGAAAGAACGGGAACGACTCTCCCCCAAATATAAATCCCTGAACATCTTGAAAGTAAAGGACCTCTGCACTCTAGAGGTTGCTAAATTGATGTATAAGTATGATCGAGGTGATCTCCCAAGTTTGTTTAGTGATATGTTCACGCCATCTAGTGTCGTACATACACACCGAACTCGGTCATCGACTTCCAAAAAATTATTTGTATCTCGTGTGACGAATAGTAAGTGCCGCAGATCAATCATATATCATGGACCAAAAATATGGAATGACATTCCTTTAGCCATGAGGGAAATGTCTTTTTCAGCCTTTTGTCGCGAATTTAAATCTCATTTACTCTTGTCATATTGAAGTTAGTTAAATTTGCATTGTAATTGCCGTATATTGGATCTGATAATCTTACGTTGCCAAATTGTTTGTTTTTTAGAATTTGAACTGACAACTCTGTA
>ATSW01054114.1:0-10205 GCA_000444245.1 Botryllus schlosseri | reverse complement strand
GCCAGCGATCATTTTCCAATTTTTGATCCATCGGTACCACATCTCCCCTATACCACCACAACAGTCACAGTTCGACTATTGAGCGGGCCTAGTTACCTACAACGCAGACGGGCGTGTCATCACAAATCATATATGTATCAGTCATATGAGTCCCTTGGAACACCAGCTCATAACCACTGATATAGAATTTTGTAATTATTTCTAATGTTGAGATAAGTAGGCCTACTTTTGCTAGGCCCGCAGGGAAGGAACGATGTTTCTTTCCAAATTCTGGATTCTGCGATGATTAAGTTTGAACACTGTTTATATCTACCCTTGGCAATTTTGAGATTAGGTTGCAAACAAACTGTCGCATTCAAATTCCCTACTGCTTTCTGTTGAGTTGTACGAGTCTTTTGTTATCAGACCAATATAACAATTATTCGCATGAATTCAGCATCATCACCGCCAGTATGGAATATCTACGCAACGAATACGCTATCACGAATTTCGGTATGGTCGGATTTTGCTGGGGAGGTGGTGCCGTTCATTACGCGATGGTCAATCGTAAGGACGTTTCTGGGGCTGTGGCGTGTTACGGTCTCATGGATGCCGAAGATCCTAGATTCGGCAAGATCAATGGACCGACACTGTTTATTTTCGGGGGTTCAGACCCGGTAATTCCAAACAAACGGGTGAGAGATATGAATACTAAGACGTTGCTTTATAGTCAGTATGTCGCGACCGATGTTGCTTCTGGTTGTTATGGAATTCAAGCAATCAACTCATTGATATGATGTCAATTTTACAATTATATATAAAATAACCTTTAGGAAGACTGACGTACTTGCATATTGAGATTGGTCAAAAATACATAGACGGGTTCCTCAAATATGATAGCTGTTTCTGGATATTTTCCGAGTAGTTTGATCAATCCAGTCAAGCCTAGACGTTACTAAATGTTCACAAACTGAAAGCTAAATATTTCAAGCAAACTTTCAAGCAAATGATTTTTTTTAATTTGGCAAGATGCATGCTCTGTTGGTGCAGAATTTCTTTCCATGCCGCCATGCGCCGAGTGGTACGAAGTTGAAATGCAAATATTTTGAACCAAAGATGTCACAAGAACTTGAAAAATTGTAATAAATGAAAAAGGTTCACAGTGCAGAACCTACCAAAAAGTGTCATTTGTGAACGCGAACCTCCAAATTTTCAAGGCTCACACACAGAACGGGCATGTGAACCTCACGTTCGCACCGTCCCTAGACAATATCTAATAATTGAGCTAAACGTTTGCATTAATTGTAAATTCATTGTCTATACCTTGTTTATTTTCTTACTAATTTGTTTTTCTTTCTCTCATTGTGGGTCGTAAATTAATCTTGTATTAAAAATAGGTCACGAACTAAAAAAAGGTCGGAAAGCATTTTGCTTAAAGATTAGCAGAACGTGACATTTCCTTAATCCTTATTTTTATTGTGCGTGCCTAGATTATCAAGCTGCGGAAAAGTCTGAAAAATCAAACAATGAAGTTTGCGATTCGCAAATACCCAGGACAAACTCACGGATTTGTGCACAGGAAGCTACCCACTCCAGACGACCCTAACAAGGATATGATTTACAAAGCAAGAAGGAAAATGATCCGTTGGCTTAAGCGCTTTGTTTAGAGCAAAGCTCCAAGCGCAGTATGAACCTTGTCAGTAGCGAAGTTCATCAATTAAAAGAGATTAAAACTACGACGTGTATAAGGCGTTTATTTTCGAGTTTTGTTGTGTCCCAGAGACAGTGTTGAAAGGCCCAGCCTAGACACAGGAGAAAGCGTATCAGGATATATGTAGAACGAGATGACCCCGTGAGACTTTTACAGATTGCATTCCACATTCTCTGAACGATCGGATTCAGAAATCAACGTTCAGTATTATTCATTACAATACACGGTCTAGCACAGGTGTCACCAACACGCGGCCCGCGAGGTCATATTGTGCGGCCCGCGACTTGATTTGAGATTTCGGAAGAAAGCTAATAAAACCACTTTGAAATGATGAAATTGACTACCGTTCAACATATTATTGTTTTGTTAACCTATTCTCCGTTGCCCAACATCACTATCCGTCACTATAGCTAAATTGGCTGTGGTGATGGCAACACCATTCCATCGAGGGAAAATCAGCTGATATGAATGATATGAATCATATGAAGTTATTGCCTTGACTTGTAATGGCCCAAACACTGACAAGACCGATACGCTTAGAAAACGGCTTAGGGCAGTGGTTCTTAAGCTTGGGGCACATCCCCCTTGTGGGAGCGTAAAAGCCAAAGAAGGAGCCACGGAGCTGCGCCCAGCTGCATTTTTTTCGCGCTTCGCGCGATTTACCTCGTTTTCGTAGTTTTTGCTATGTGTATAGTCCGGAATTCATATTATAAAACTCTCATCAACAGTCCTTTCCGTGCCGTCAAACTATTCGTTGGGATTGCTAGCATTCTGGTTGTATCTTGTGATATGACGAAGGGGGGCGCGAATTTTTTCAGTATCTCAAATGGGGGCTGTCTAAAAAAGTTTGTGAACCACTGGCTTAGGGCTTCCCTACAATTTCAAGCTTTATGTGGAGATGGTCTTTCAGCAAGCATATAACGTATCTTGCTGACCCCAATATCGATTCCTTAGTTGCTGAAAAGCGTTTCCAGGTATCCTGCACTGCTCAGAGTTCAAAATAAAATCAAATTGATGATAATGATTTTTTATATTTGTATTCCCTCAATAAAATATTACTTCTGTAGGGTCACTATGCTGTTGTTAGGTAGCATGTAGTTGTGCTGAAGTAGAGTTTTAAAACGTGGTTGCCCTTTTATATCGATATCAAGTTCGTGCGGCCCGCGGCCGCTACGAAATTTGAAAAGTGGCCCGCGACCCGTTTTGAGTTGGCGACCCCTGGTCTAGCAAGAGGGTGTCGCATTTAGAACTGATGAATTGCATACATGGACGAATTGGCCCTAGGTTTGGTCTGTATAGAGATAGACGCAAATAAATCACCCTCCGCTCCGTCTTCTTTTCTCCTTAACCATGGGCAATACACAAGGTATCAAAATATGACCACGCGACCAGCTTGAAGGGATCAAATATCGCACTATACCTGAAAGTTGAAGTATGCCGGACTGATATAATTATTGCGTGTTGCATTTGCAACTCTTCCGAACGTATTTAAGTTTCCCCAGTTGCCAGAACCTGCATCGAAAACGTGTAAAATGATTGAATTCCTCAATTACAATATTGTATAAAAACTAAACCCCATTTCTCGGAATCAATCTGTCATAGCATGTAAGCTGGCCTATTATATAGTTTACTGAGAAAATTTTCGCGCTCCGCGCGATATGACACCAGCTTACAGGTGTTGCTCTGTGTATTGGCCGCCTTCGATATGCTACAATTCTCTCATTAACAGCCATAATCTTCCATGTCATCAAACTATCCGTTGGGATTGCTAGCATTCTGATTGCACTTTTTAATATTTTGTGATATCATGATAAGGGGACGCGAAATTATTCACCGTCATAAAGGGAGGCGTGCCTAAAAAAGTTTGAAAACCACTATTTTAGAGTCTTGACAGAAGAACAGGGATAGGGGTTTAAAGAGAGCCAAAATGTATCATGTTTAACATTGTTTCAAATCATGACATCAAATAGATAATTTTTTAATTAGCCGACACTTTCTCATTACCGAATATCAACACATTCGCTGACCAGCATTTATTAACAATATAATTTAGAAATAATATTAAAATACGCTGGAGAGTATACTTAAAATTTTTCACGCGGCCCGCCAACCTATTAAATTTTCTCATTTGGCCCGCGGAGGAAAATAATTGCCCACCCCTGCTCTTGAGGATAACGTAACTACGGTAAGCCATGATTTAATTTCAGTTGAACTTAGACCAGGATGTTGAGGACAGAGTACTCAAGATACTCTAGTACTCTAGTAGAACTAAAAGTAGTGTCGCAAACCTCGACTCAATTTGAGGAGATATAAATTCTCAACTGTATGACTATTCGATCGAATCGTGTATTGCATATGATAATTTGAACTTAGAACAGTGGGTTTTAACCTTTTTATTGCCCCAGCATCTCTTTTCAAGCAATATCATTGTATATTTCAAAACAAGGGACATTACGGAACCAGTCCTATCGCCCCGATGAGAACACGTTCTCCATGAAAACAACCCCTGAATTTTCCCGAATCAGCAGCCTTTTTCCCTCTTATTGAAAGAACATAATGCTGGTACTTAACACACTATAAATAACGAAGAGTAAGTAAGTCACAAAACATGACGAAGCACAAGTTAACTAAATAATATCAATAAGTGCTGAAAGTAAAGTAACAATACTTGAGCACTTCTAGAAAGTATACGAGCGTCGTTACCGGCAGCCTTTTATTAATTCTCAATATTATCATAATCATCTATACAAACAGTGAAAACAATGGTGCTTATCACAGCCAACGTACAGAGAAAAGTTACTTTGTACTAGGGATGGAGTTGTAGCTATTTCATTCATTATATAAGGCCGATCGTCCGCATATCCGCAATAGACGTTGGTATGAGTCGCTCCCGTCTAAATGTTGATAGCAATGGTGCTCGTTATTGTATCGATACAGGTCTGTACGGAGATAGCCTGCTGCTACGTTAAATATACGCTTCTACGATATATAGTTAATATAAATATAAAATACTTCTACACATATCGAGGACATATCTATACCTAACACACGCGCGAATCGGTGTCTCAAATACAATAATGAAAAAAGTAATAAAATTGATGGAGTTGCCAATTTTAAACCGTTGATATATGTTATTTTCGTTTTGAATCTCTGTGGTGTTACCAACTGAAACTTTTTAAAATGCATGGGCCTTGAGATCAGGCTACTACATCAGCAATAGAATGAACATCGTATCAAGACTATAATTTATCGTTGTCATTGGCAGATATATTAGGAAAAACTAATGCCCAGTCGCTGCAAAAGTTACATTGTTAGTACGCATTATATTTTCTTAATGCTCTCGTGGGCCGCATTACTACTTTTACCACCGCTGGTAGTATGGCCATTAAAAATCGCTTATTCATGAAAAAGTTTATAAATAGCAGATAAATCCAGCTCTGACCTGGACATGGCAGCATGATGCTTGTGTATAAAACAGAAATAGACTTTATGATTGATGCCACCAGCACCAATCACGTGCACAGTTGTCTTCACAGAGTATCAAAGATTATTGTACATTTTATATAAATTATATGGAGTTCTACCCAACCCTTGCACCAACGTATCTGGTTTCTCGACATCAGCGCCACGGCGCACAGTATAGTAGTAATATTGTGCACTTTACTTTTCAAGAACAGATTTCTAGAGTCCTCCTTGAAGTCTCCGGCATCGGACAGTGACGAGATCGGATGAACCGTGTCTTTCCGCATGCGGCCCGCGGGCAGTAGTTTGCCCACCCCTGAACTACATGCTTGCACGAGTGTGTGAGTTGAGAAATGATCATGAGATACTTATAAATATACGGGTCGGTAGGCTAACCTCTCCCGTACGGCATGCCTAATTGCAGAGCATTAATAAATCTCCTACCAATCATGTCCATATGTGTACAACTGAAACCATATCTCGCGAGATTTTGGAAGGGTCTTTGGAAATTTATCATACTTCGATACGTCTCTTCGATTTCACCTATTTACTGCCACTGAGCCATGGTTTTCGTAACTGTTCAGTGTTCAGTGTTCGGACTTGTCACCTTCAAATAGCAATAAATACACAGTCAGAAGTAGTGATTTCTCTTAAGTTTTGAGAGAGGTAGGTGTTCCAATATGTCCGCAATGTAGCAACTAATGCGCTCACGCTAATATTAGCGATGTTATCAAGAGTTAATGGTTAAAGGCAGTGTTGCCAGTTTTGCGATTTTGCCACTAGATCTAAGAATTTTTCATTCGATTTAGCGACAAAAATTATCGATCTAGCAACTAGCGATAAATTTGGCGACTTTTAAAATATATTTAACGATTTTTCTTGCGATTATTTTAAGAAATATGTAGAAACGATCAGTATTGAGCATAAAACATACATACACGTTTACCACATTTCATGCGCGTCACAGCACCAGCAGGCATCGCCGATCAGCGCTCAAGTAGTGTGGATGGATGGGTATAAACGTCTTCTGGGTTTTCTGGTCATGTGAGTAAAGTTATTCAGAAGCATTCAAGCCATAAAATTTAAAGTGTTATGTTCGGAAAACTGGTTGAAATCCGTACCAATCGACCCTCGGCACATCATGATCAATCGACTTGAAAATGAGTAATTAGTATTCCATCAATGCAGCTGACTGGATGATCCGCGCGAATGCCTAAGGATCGCATCGCTGCAACATGTATTATATGTTAATTGCAATTTTGTTCAATAAAACTGTCTGTCTGTCTGTCTGTCACAATCATGCTCGTCCAATGCAATTCGCTGTAAAAGGCCACATATGTGACTTCTATACGTCAACGGTGGACGAATAGGATTCATCCCACCCGCTCAAAGCTGAAATCGCGATGTTCCATAGCGGCAACCCACCGTTCTACATGATAACATTCGGATTCAGGGCAGATAACTGTCGAGTCCTTTTCAATTCACCATCGAGTCCAAGCCAATGACCAACGGGTCGAGTCCGAGACATGGTATTATGACTCGAGTCGGAGTTCAGGTCATTGCGTTGACTACTCCGTTTCCAGTTAAAGTCTTGTTAAACCCACGTTTATAACTCTGTTTGGTAATATCGAATGGTTGGTATTTATAATATACTAAATTTCCTCACTTTTAACAGTTTCTTGTCGCATTTTCAAGTACCATTAACAACAGACGAAATACCTATAGTGTGTTTGATTGACTATTCTTCGGAATTACGATGAAATGTCGGTTTTAGCCGTCTGGGTCTCGAGTCATATATCACTTGGTCCGACTCATGCGCAATGACTCGAGTCCATGTCGAGTCAATACACCGCTCGACTCGAGTCAAATCGAGTCATCAGAAAATCACGGCTCGAGATGAGTCATGACGCGAGTCATTACAACCCTAGGTAGCGGACTTTTCTCAGCTATACACAAGACGTAACAGTAATATAACATTGTTCGCACCAACTTTTATCGATATGCCTCCTACTATATTCAAAAGGTTTTATATCTGGTTCACATAAGATGAATGAATAGAAACAAATGATTGCGTCGCAGACTTTTGACATTGACACGGTACGTAACAACACTCTAGTAACCGAATTGCACCGAGTTTCATCGAGATTCGTCGTGGAGAACACCAATAAATACCCCCACAAACTCCACTCTCCCAGACTTGGAGGACCAGCCGCTAGCGCGTTGACGCTCCTATTATTTTCCAGCGTGCACATCGCTACTTATAGTGGACAGCAAACCCGATGAGAGTCACCTCTTAGCCTATATACCATCAATCGATTGTGATATCTGCGCTAGACCGAAGACCGAGTTGGATGCCAGATGTCAGACCGCAACTGCATGGTCGTTCGGGAATCCTATTATCTGATCATCCTACATCACATTGGGTCGTTTGTTTCGCATTGGGGGAGATGTGGTACCGATGGATCAAAAATTGCAAAATGATCTCTGGCCCTCAAATCTTCAGCCGAGAATAGCAGATCTTTTGCTGTCTCAACACTTCGATACAAGCTCTACTTATCGCAGACATTTACATGAATATCCGCGTTTTCAAAAAATATTTATGAACGTTTAAAATTTGTTGCTCGAACGTGTCATCGGTCCCCACCCGGTGGGTCCAAAGGCACACGACCATGGGACCTATGAGACGTACGCTCAAAAACTCAAATTTTTCCATTTGTTTTGTTGTGTACTATAAGCTAAGCTACAGCAAGTCAATGAAGAATGTTTGGCCGCGACCTTCAAGAATAAAATAGATTATATCAACTCAAATGTTGGCATAAAATCTTATTTTGATTTACGCTAAAATTTACAAAATTAATGCCACATACATATTACCCGCAAATCGACATTTTGGCTTTCAAATACCTCGTAATAACGACAAAACACCACAGGTAACTATGATTTACAGCCTATATATATGTAGGCGAGTTTCTGTTGTTAAGTGATTAGTTGGTCCATCTATTTGGCTTGTTTGGCCATGGTACCATAGGTCCCCCACCCCATAAATATTGTAATTGACTTTAAAATAGTCAACTCAAGGATGGTATTGAATAAAAAATATGTGCCATTATATAGCCTGATACAAGCCCTAAACTTCACATCAAAAATTATGGCGGGTTTTTTAGTCTGAAAGGTGATGTAGAAAAATGCGAATTACAATCCAAATTTACTTTACACCCCCTAAAACGTAAGTCATTCGTCACAGACCCCATAACTCACGCACGTCGATTTTTTTTTGCATGTGAGGAAAGATTCTGCCAGCATGCAACTGTAGACAAATTCACTGAGTGTAATCATGGAATTATCATGGAGAATGTTTTAAGTATTTTCGGTCCCAGTGATCCATCGGTACCACATCTCCCCTACATTGTGTGTGTCTATAGCTGCCGAAAATGTACAATGTAACGAATACGATGATTACGACACGGTTAACGGAAGACAAGCGCATTTCCGCAATTATCGTCATATCGACCCACATATTCTCGAACGCATCGAGTAAGGAAAATTACATCTCTACAATCTGGGAGGTTTTCCACCCCAGATTCCCTTTCAGCGGCAGTTCGTGTCCTGCCTCTAGTTACTGCAAATCTGGTCGTACAGAGCGTTCTGCTTTGTTGAAATGCACAACACGTTTTGACCAGCTTTGAGTTTACTCCTGCGCATTAGGATCTAGACCAGTGGTTCTTAACCTTTTTTGACACGCGCCCCCCTTGGAGATGGTCAAAAAATTCGCGCCCCCCCCCTTGACCCCCTTGCATTTATCGTCATGTCAAAAAGAGCACATCATCTAATACAGAGGTGGGCAACGTTTTTGATAATCATGGCCGCATTTCGATTGCTTATGTAGCGTAAGGCCGCATTCCAGGGCATAGCCGCAATGAACGATCTGGACGCAAAATACCTATGGTAAACTGTCCATATCCATTCCCGGTGAACTCCGGACATCTACTTTTCACAATGGCCTATTGTACGCACCGAAATCGCGAGTGGTAATGTTATGAATAGTTGCCGGGAGGTGCATATTGTCGCGCGGAGCGCGGAAATTTTTCAGGGCCGCGAACGAATTGTTATTTCTTGCCAGTTCCCATTCCGGCTCAGATTAAGAAGGGCGCTACTGCATTAAAATAGAAAAATGAAGTCTTGTTGAATTGCGCAGAGGGCGAAGAAAATTTCAAGATTAATTAAAATCTCTCGGAAATGCGGGAGTGAATTCGTAATTGCAATTTGCATGTCTACGGCCGCCAACACATACTAATTGAAATAGGCGTCGATGGCCGCTCCAATTCCCTTCTACGGCCGCAGGCTGCCCACCCCTGATCTAATAGTATACATAAGGTCTATCTTACGCCAATTTTGAATCTGCATTCCAGTTGTTGAGTCTTTTACATTGCTGACAAATTTCTCCAAACTTGTTTGAAAATAACAAAAAAACATTGAACAAGACATCCATTAATTAATTTCATGGTAGGTCACCCCGAGACTAATCCTGATGCTGGTAGTGAGTACAGAGAGCAAGGCGTCGTTCCGTCCTGCCAGGCTAAATTTGATCAGTTTTGGAAATTAATTAAATTGTATTGATTTAGAGTAGCCTAATTGAGGGCGAAACCGGGCAGCCTATGTTGCATCTAAGTCTGTCTTAGGCAGTGCAGTTCGCAAGCTACTAACAAGAGCTGCCCGGCGCGACAAGCTTTAGGCTACTGTCAAAGCTATGAAGCAATAAATGACTTACACGTGGGAATTGCTCTCTATATCTCCAAAGAATTTCAAAAACTTGCTCAAATGAAGTTGAAATCAGACTATACTCCGTTGAGCGCGGTTGCTAGAGTTTGTATTTTGCAAACTTTCTTGAATATGGAATAAATTTCATCTTCATTAAATCGTCTTCTCATAATGGATGTGAAACACATGTTCAGACACGTACAATTTATACTGACTTTGTCAATTTCTCGCGCCCCCCCTATACTGACTTCGTCAATTTTTCGCGCCCCCCCTGAGAGCCTCCCGCGCCCCCCAA
>ATSW01054004.1:0-16110 GCA_000444245.1 Botryllus schlosseri | reverse complement strand
TTTGAAAAATGCTTGTATTATTCAGCACATTCCTTACAAGAGTGGAAATATTCAATATGAAATAATTCCATTAAATAATCCCCCAAGACAGCAAATGTCGAGCCTGTTCAGAGGCCACATTATATCCTTCCGACAGTGGTGTTGTAGTTTCACTCACTATTAGGAACATGTGGGTGACATTGACGAAAAGGCAAAAATTGCACACTGAATTCGGAGGTTTATCGAAAAAATTACCCAAAACTAGTTATTCACAGAAACGAAAACGCCAGTGCGACATTATTGCAGGTTACATGGAGAATATAATAGGCTATTCCACAAAAATTTAATTCAACTATCCGTGTCTCAGTGCTGTATCACTTCTGACGCACATGTTTCCTGGCCTTCAGAGAATAAACCCGTATCGCAGTGGTTCTCAACCAGTGTGCTATTTACGTCTCAAGGGTGCCGCGAGAGATTTCGAAATTTTGAGTTTATACGGTAAGTAATTCTACTAATTCTAAATCGGTTCGATGGGAAGTTTGTATATCTGACAAATCCAAATTGCTGGCAATCAATATCCTCCGCTAGTTCTCTTTACCCGATATATCGCATGCTTTGAAGGCTGAATTAAATTTTGCACAATACGTTGATGTATCGCAGAGAAGAGGTCATTTACAGTTTACACGACACCGTACTATGGTCATTTAGCCTACACCAGGCCAATCCTAAGTTTCAGTGACGTCGTAAATAGTTAGTAAATCAATCGCCGTTCACTTTCGCCTGAATATACCCTGCTTGTTTTAATCACGAAGGAACGATATTCTAGCCCGAGGAATACGACGAACTTTTTTCAGGGCTTAGCAAGCTATACGAGGGATGCTTTACTTACAAAAGTTTACTTGAAAATATGGTTGGCGGTACTAAACTTGAGTATTGCTTTCACAACTACATTCATTGCTTGTTATTGTGCCGTTAACTCTCGATAAGGGGCACACGAAAAGTCTTCGAGTTAATAAATTCTTTACTGCAGTGAATGCAGTTGTGAAAGCAATAAAAGTTCACTTTTAGAAATATTAAAACGGGGAAGTTTATTTTGACAGAAAGGAAGTGAGACGATGGTGATCATTGGAGTAAATAAAAAGATATTTTGGAAGTGCAGGTACATTGGAAAAGAAAGCTAGAGAGGACGTTCATATTGATACAGTTATATTAATATGGGCATCACTTGGTGTGATGATAAATGAACCAGATTGCCTTTTGTGTCATGGAAAATTGTCAAATGACGCTATGGTGCCAAGCAAATTGAAAATACACCGTTTAAGAAGTATAGACACTTGTCTGACAAGCCGCCGAGTTATTGCAAAACCAATATGTGCTAGTGTGCCCTGTGCCGCAACCTAGTTTTTCATTTTTGAAGGGTGCCGCGAATCCAAAAAGGTTGAGAACCACTGCCGTATTGCGATTTAATGATAATGAACCAAATTCCCGCGCCCACGTTTACAATTAATATCTTGTATTACTCACAAGGCATACGCAGGCCTAACGCCAGATTACGACTACAACAAAAGATGCATATAAATATGCCAACTTATATCTGTATTCAACCGGCCTGTTAACCGTATTTTGCCAACTCCGTTGTTTGCGATTAATGATGTTGATAGAATGGAACTTCCGTTGAACTGCAACAAAATATAATGCTTGATAGTAAATTATTCAAGTGAAAAGCAAGGCCGTGGATTTCGAGGTAACATTTTGGAATCATTTGTCTGACGCGGCCCGCGACGCAACTTGAGTTTGACACCCCTGCTGCAGAGAGAGGATAACAACTATTCTTTGTCAACCCTGCAAATTAATAACACTAACACACGTAACAAAAATGTCAGTTGGCGAAATGGGATATACTGATAACGTGATAAGCATGATATAACATAGTCATCAAAGCCGTGGTTTGTGAACGTGAATACTCTGAAATATCAAGGTTGGCACGACGAGGACGAACGTAAACAGAACGTTCGTCCATCCGTATTAGACTACCTTGTCTTACCTCAAAGAGAGTTGTTATCGCAAAGTTTGAAATCGATAGACGTAGGAAAGGACTATTCAACTCCGCTCGGATTAAATACTTGGCTATTTGCGTTTCGCTTTTCTTGTTCGTTGCCATGACTTCATGTAGCAAACCATGATTTCCCAAACTTTTTGTCCGCGGCCACTTGCGTATTCTCGGAAAGTTTTTCCTGTGACCCCTAACGGTTAATATGTTAAACATATCTGATAAAATACTCCATGATATAGGCTTGTAACAATGAAAATGATGGGCCACTTGCAGTGAATACGCCGTTTCGTGAGTTTAGTCAATTTTGACTTTGTCTGGTGCGTTTGAGCTAAGCTAAATTGAGCTGTTTAGGTAAAGACACCACGCCCGACTTCATTTATCTCATACATTGTTGTTGTTTTCGTGTTAATTTCACAGCACGCATATAGTCGATCTATAGGTGGTGCTCGACAATTTCTACACACAATGCTCCACGGTATTTTCAGAGTCCGACTCGGCAAAGCGAAAGACGTCATTTGCAATAGATGGTTTGGTTTTCTGCTCGCATCATACTTCATTCTGATATATTGCATCATGCATTGGCGACTGCCGAGATACAGAGTTGATAAAATCATATCAAACTTCGCAGCGTTGGAAGATATCACTGAGATGGAGGACGCTACCGGCACCAAGTCCAGCAGGCCACTACGAAAGCTGAACTGGACGTTCGTACACGACCAAAGTAGCATTTGTCCGCCTCAACCACCTCTACTGAAAGGGAAGTTAAACACGGAGAATATGTTTCAAGATCATCCGTGGAGTGAAATAGAGTCGCAACACATGGACGTGTCGTACGGAGGCTCGTACTATCCAAAGTCGTGCGTTCCGCGTAATAAAGTTGCTATTATCATTCCGTTACGTAATCGGGAAATGCAACTTCGAATGTTACTCTCTCATATGCATTATGTATGGAAGCGGCAAGATATTGCATACAGAGTCTTTGTGATATCACAGACCTACGGCGCACCCGTGTTCAACAGAGCGAAATTATTGAACGCCGGCGTCGCCGAAGCAAGAAAAGACGGTGCCTACGATTGCTACGTGTTTCAAGATGTGGACCTTCTCGTGGAAGACGACCGCTGTCTATATTGGTGCCATGAGCCGAATCCCAGACTCGTGTCGATGTACGTAGACAAGTTTTCCTACCAACCACTGTCTTATACATCACTCTGTCGCGACTATGCCGAAACATTAACACCTTACCAAAAGTACCTTGAATGGAAGTATGGCGGTCGAAATGTAACAAATTTCGGAGGCGTTTCCATGTTGACTTCATCACAATTCGACGAAATGAACGGGCTATCCAATATTTACTGGGGATGGGGCGGAGAGGACGATGACTTGTACTTGAGACTGGAAGCATTGGGATATTCGGTTGATAATCCTTACGGGAAGAAGTGCTCTTTCCGGATGATTCCTCATCCGCACGAAAGCAGCAATGCAGAGAATGAAGGTCGCCATTCGTTGCTGCGCTACGCTTCATGGCGTATGATGGAAGAAGGGTACAGCACATTGAAATATAACCTGTTATCATACCAGAAGAAACCTTTGTTTACGAACATTACCGTTGACGTGGGTCAACCATCTCGTAAAATGGCTAACTTCATGTCCCAAAGCTCAAAAAGTGACTTTAAGTGCCATTTCCCAGTCCCCTGGGAAATGGTATCGGTAAACAGGAATCTCAAAAACGGCTGAACCAATTTTAAGAATGCTCCTTTGTTGGGAGTGTGCCAGATATTGAAAAAGCTGCGTTCAATGCAACGATATCACGTGACAGTAGACGTTTGCGTATATGAGGTTCACGAAAGTGACTAATTGTCTTCGCAGTATCGTTGTGTATAATATCCACTGGCCATTAGTCACGCATATGCACAGCGTGATGATGAAAGTTGCCGTTGGTTACGAACTAAATGAAGCCTTATTTTGTATTACTATTTATATACAAACCACTCGTTTGCTTTACTTCTTCCTCTTCTTATAAATATTTTTCCTGTTAATAACATAACATAACATAACATGGTTGAATTATATTTTTGATCTGAACAAGTCACACACAATGTACAATGCGATAAGACACAATGCAATGTCATGAACAGATAGGAGGATGTCGAACGACACGCATCAGTAGCGATCCTTTACTCTAACATCCACCTCGGCCTAGAGTGCCCGATGTCACAGTTCTTTTTCTTTTGAAGCCGCGGCCCTTTCTACTAGTTCTTTCCATTCATTGTGAGTGCTTTTTTTCGTCGGGTCTTTGTCTGGGCTTTTTTTGTCGACATTTACAGTGGCGCTTATCGCCCTTCGAATCATTGTGCACCAAGCCACTTATATTAGCCATGTTTACGTGCGTTGTTGCCTTTCGAAATATTCGGTGGAAGACTTCAATCTGCAAGCGGGGTGTTGGCACAGGCGCAGTCGGATGAGGAGTGTAGTACTTGTGTAGATGTTGCGAAGAGTCGTGGATTCAGCAGTTACTGTGATGGCTATGGCAAGCATTCACGTCCAACTAGGGTTGCATTTAAGACAAACATGTTTAAAAGAAGGCCCTAATTTGAAACGTTTTGGTTTTGGCCATGACGTCACGAATATTCAATTGTGACGTCATAGTGGCTTGACATTGATAATCGAAAATATAGGGTAAATAAAGCTCATTTGACAAAATATCTGTACTATTAATGTTGAACCGACTATTTTGAGGGTTCCAACCATCCCATGCATATCGATATACGTCGGCTACATCGGGTGGTAATTGTCCGTAGGCTCATACAACATGTTTTCTGATAAGTATTTACACAATAATGGCTTCACAACTTATAAAAACACAATTCTTTTAAAGGTCTTTGTTCAAAACACTGTTTAAAACATGTTTTAAACAATAAGTGTTTTAAAACACCGTTTGTTTTAAATGCAACCCTACGGCCAATAGTACATTTCTTCCTAACTATATTCTACACGGTATAGACTGGGAGACCCGATATGACCGAAGTCTTATAGGCCGGAATAACCCAAGCATATTTGGAAGAATTAATAATAATACGAATCAATTTCTTCTCTCAGTCGAGTATAGCTCAGCAACGAGCAACGAAATAAACAAAAGTAAACAAAAGACAGCAAAACTAATGAAGGACTTTTTCAAGATACGAAGTGTGAAAAAGTAATATATGCGCATCGCCTTCGCATTAGCTTTACCAATAGGCCCACGTAATATTTGACGCCTGTGCGACAATACAAGGATAGCGTTGAGCAATTGAACTCTCGAATCGAGTTTGCATGAACAATGAACAATTCATACGCGACAATGGGGCTCAACACAATTAATACCCCGTGGCACGGTGCTTGTAACAACAGATTTCTTTTGCACTAAGCCATAGGGGTCACCGACGTGGTGCCCGCGGTTGCCATAGGTCGCCCGCCAGGACCAAAGTGGCCGCCCACGGTCACAATATCAAATATTCAAATGAGAGCGTTTTGAAGGCCGAAGTGGAGAAGGGTTCCACATGAGCAGCAGTTGAACATAGGTCAGGCGAGCCTAAGGAACATGCGAACCACGTTTTCGATCGGGACCGTGCTCGTCTTCGCATCCGCGGAGGTTTAATGGGAATCTAGTTACTATTCCCGAGCTACGACGTGGAGATTGGCGGGAGTGCGGCAACGAAACTGAACTCGCAGACGCCAGTGTGCTACAAGTCGGCAGATACGGAATAAGAATGAAAACAAGTGGCCTGTTGTAAATGACCATAGCATAGACAAGCACCATGAATACCACAAATAACAACAACAATACGCCGGTGTGAGTCCCGAAGAGCGTTATCTGTTCTTGGTAAGGAGCGGAAACCCTACCCAGCGGTGCTCTGAATTTTTAAGTGGAAAAACTGATATATGACGGATAAGCGGTATAGGGGTAACTGGCAGACCTTCCAAGAAGTAGCTCTTGGCTTCAAGAAGGTTGGTTACCCCTGTACCAAGCTGATTAATTTTTTCAACCAACACAAGCTATTATGGAACAATTTTGTAAATACTTACTAAGTGCTATAAGACTTACAAAATATTTATTTATTACCGTGAATTATGCACGGAATATTGCTATAACTACAAAACCGATTACATGTGGTAACATATTAGTGTCAGTTAATAAGTTGCCCAATTTAAAAGGGATATTCGTTCGTTGTGCAATGTACCTCAGTATCCAGCGTAGTGCCGGACAATCGATCAGAAAATGGTTGACGTCAAGACATTCAATTCTACAGTTGTTACATAATGGCGACGCAGAAACACCTATTCTGTGAAGATTCCCATTCAATGCACAATGTACCGTGATAATAGGAAGAATACATCAGTGCTTTTCAACCAGTGTGACGGTTCGCACTTGTGCGAATGAAAAACATTTCAGTGCGAATGACAAGCGCGGTGCGAATAGTGAGAATAAAAATAGTGGTGCAAATGAAAAATCCGGATTAGTGCGAATCAAAATTGTTCATGTTTCTCACTTTTTCTGACGTGAAATAATTCAAATAAACTTGATACGATATTTAGTACAATGAGACCGTAACTTTTGTCGTTTGGAAGCGATTCTAAAAACTTGTTGGTAGCTGGGATTTTCTAGTTCACAAGTGAGGAACGCTCCCGATGCGTGTATATTGCAAAGTATTTCCGCGCGAGAGGGTTAAGTCACTGCCTGAAATAAAGAAGTATTGGAATCGGTATCAATTGGTCGGACTCGTAAATATCCTCCGTGTACGGACCTTGTAGGAAGGAATGCAGGTAATAGTAGCCGATGCCAGTGTTTACATTTGGCATATTTGAATGTAAAATGTTGGAATTTTGGCACGTATTCATGTTGGTTAACAGCAGAATGCGTTTCTTTAACTATAACAATTAGCACAATAGATCTGTAACAAGTGTTGTTTACTCGTGTGCCTAACGAAGTATTCGAGGTTGTTGAAAAATAAAATTAGTGTAAGCACATTACAGCATTGGAGGAATAATTGTACAACGGGGCTGTTAAAAACATTTTTTCAAATTTCCCGGCTACTTCTTAAAATTGTTAGATTGTCTAAAAAAAACTCAAATTTGGCTCAATTCCAACCGCTAGAAAGCAATGCTATGAAAGAAAATTTTGGATTAATTACGAATAGAGATTTCGAATTTTACCGGCTACCTCATGATATTGTTAGATTGAGTGAAAATATATGATTCATAGCAAATTTGGCTCAATTCCAATTAGAAGAAGCGAAGTTACTAGAGTAGGATATTTTGGATATGAAAAAATAGTCGGCTTATTACTGGTATGTAGTTATATTATATGAAAGAATTCCTCACTAAAAATACTCCATTATTTTTCAAATCCAAAATTTTTTCTCTCATATCATTGATTCTACTTTATAAAATTTAGCCAGATTCAGTGTTCTTTTAATGCAACATAACAATTTTATCAAGTAGCCACCCAGTAAAATAAAAAAGAAGTTATTTTTGAACAGCTATTGTACAAACATCCAACAACGTTAGCCATCCATTATTACTCACGTGCACAATGCACATACCTAACAAAACGTCAAATGGTCGGAGGGTATTGTGTGTTTTCACAGACGGCAGATACCAAAGTGGGAAGGAGATACTCAGATATATTTAAGCGGCATGGCCTTTGAATAAATCCACATCTCCTGAATACATGTTCCACTGGTGCATTTGGTGCAGGAATTGACAAGCATTTTTGAACCTCAGTAAAGAGCATTGGATACTCATTCTTTCTAGTCGCCCAAAAATTCAAAGAATCATCGCCTTCAAATCTACACCTGAGCTTATCAGTCTCTTCCAAGTACTTGACCATCTGAGTCATTGCATTGGTTCTAATTGAACTTTGCTTCGGTTGTTTGTTTGTATAATTGAAAAGTCTTGAGTACTTTGATTGCCGAGGAATTATTCCCTCTTCATCGCTGGATGATTTTGTATAATGCATTGCTACTATGTACCATTGTCTGTTATTTTTACGGCGGCATATCTGATATCAGACGAGTGCAACGGAAGCAGTGGTGCAAAATAGCGATGTCGGCAGAATTCGTCAGATGCGTTGATCTAGCCATTACGATTCGCAAATTTCTTCGTCTTCAAGTCATATAAAATAAGCCAAGTCAATGACTTGAGCCGAGTCATGCGTAATGACCCGAGTACAAGTCGAGTCAATCCAAATATTGACTCGAGTCGAGTCATTTTCCCATTTCAAGAAAATGACTCGAGTCAAGTCGAGTCACAAAAAAATCGTGACTCGAGTTTTTACAACCCTGATACATGCCAAACCAAATTAAAAAATCCTTTGATCAGACTCGTGCGACTTCACATTAGCCCTTTTTAACGGGAGGTGGCGATATTTTTCTGTGTCAAACGCATTTATGGAACAGGACCAGGACAGGAACAGGACCATTAGGCGCCAGCCATTTAAGCCCCCGAAAATCTATATTGAAGGCTTCGGAATACATGCGTCGGTTTTCTGGCCGTCAATCATTTTGGAAGCGCACTTTGCGTAGTCGCATGTAGCCTACTCTATAGTAGGCTTACCATACGTCCTCTTTTAAGAGGATTTTTTGAAAGTGTCCTCGGAGGACGCCCTTTTGTCCTCTTTTTTTTTGAGATTTTGTCCTCTTTTTTGAAAATGTAGGTCAGATTTAGAGGAAATTGTGAGTGATATGCCGCAAATTAGCGCAGAAGTGAAGCTCCGGCGGGTATTTCGGAGGGAAAAGCGGTGATTTCAGGTCTGAGCGAAAAGAAGACCTTTTTTTTTTATTTTTTATTTTTAGTCAACCGATCATGAAGTGGGAAAAATTCACCGGTTTTTGAGAATTCTTCTCCAGTTTTGCATGTCTGATATTTCTGTAAAAGTGTCCTCTTTTTTCATTTCCGAAATATGGTAAGCCTACTCTATAGTGTCTTTGTGTGTCGGCATTTCGGCATTGTTAATCCGTATTAAGCTTAATCATATGCAACTTTGCATTTATTCATAGGTTAAATACTGTAATAAATGATCAAACTGAAATACAAAAGAACAGTTGCATCGACCAGCCTAATCCCTATCCCTACAACAACTCACAAGACGTGGGTGCTAATACATACATCATAGTGTCCTACATGGTGTCGACACAAGCAAATCTCACGGCTCAGTGAAATTGTATCACGTCACACTTTCTATTTGGCTCATGGAAATTTGATGGTAATTTTTGACCGACTTGCCGAGAATCAAATTTGATAAAACGGGTATCAATCGAAAGCTGACGCTGTACTGCTTGCGAAAATATAAATTTTATTCCGCTCGTGGCCCTGGAACCCCCACAATCAGCCCCAAATTATTCATTGTTGAGGATGTTGGCAGTGTGACACAACAATGCTGTCTGGCGAAATGAGAGAGTAGCTCAAGAGCAAAGATGCGGCTGCGCGGCGAGAGTGAGATCAGCTAGCGTCGCGGCAATGGCCTCTTCCTCGTCATTAATCGCCAGTAATTCCTGTATTATTTCCGGACTAAGCCAGTCGACCTCATGATTTGACACTGACATATTTAATGTTAATAGCTGCATAGATGGAAAGTTCTATAAGTTGCAGAAGAATGCGTGAAGGTTCATAAGGCCCTAATGCATTCTGTGTACCACTATCCTTATACAGGTCAACGAAAGGCTCGTAATGTGTGCGACTATAGAAAGTATCGACACCCGCCATCAACAGCGCAACCTGCCTATGGGGACCGACACAACAAACGGGCTAATACAATATTTAATGTATATAGCTATACCTAGACGGAAGGTTCTCTATAAGTTGAAGGATATTGCGCGAAAATTCGTAGGGCCCAAGTACATTCTCTGAACCCAGTTCTACCCTTACAAGTGAAGGAAAGGCTGGTAATGTGTGCTCGGCTGCTCGCTTTTTGCGAAGCGCCTATAGAAAATATCAACTTCACCACGCGTCTCTGGAGCCCTACGCAACAAGCGGGCTGAGGCAATCGATATCATAATAATCTGACATATCCAATGTAGACTACTTAGACGTAGCCTAAATATCTCTATAGGTTGAAGGATAATGCGCGAAAATTCGTAGGGCCCAAATACATTCTGTGGAACCAGATCTACCCTTACAAGTCAAGGAAAGGCTGGTAATGTGTGCTCGCTTTTAGCGAAGCGGCTATAGAAAGTATCAACCGCGCCACGCGTCTCTGGAGCCCTACGCAACAAGCGGGCTAAGGCTATCGATATCATAATAATCTGACATATCCAATGTAGACTACTTAGACGTAGCCTAAGTAGGCCTATCTCTATAAGTTGAAGGATAATGCGCGAAAATTCATAGGGCCCAAATACATTCTGTGGACCCAGATCTACCCTTACAAGTCAAGGAAAGGCTGGTAAGGTGTGCTCGCTTCTACCGAAGCGCATAGAAATAGTATCAACAGCGCAGCGTTTCTCTGCGACGCGATTGCACAATGCACAATTGCACATTGCTATTGCCGCGACGCTAGCTGATCTCACTCTCGCCGCGCAGCCGCATCCTTGCTCTTGAGCTACTCTCTCATTTCGCCAGACAACATTTTTGCGTCACACTGCCAATATCCTCAACAATGAATAATTTGGGGCTGATTGTGGGGGTTCCAGGGCCATGAGCGGAATAAAATTTATATTTTCGCAAGCAGTACAGCGTCAGCTTTCGATTGATACCCGTTTTATCAAATTTGATGCTCGGCAAGTCGATCAAAAATTACCATCAAATTGCCTTAAGCCAAATGGAAGTGTGACGTGATACAATTTCACTGAGCCGTGAGATTTGCTTGTGTCGACACCATATAGGACACTATGGATACATGCACGCACGTCTCACAATCACAACAACAAGAAGACGAGATCGCTCATGCGTTTAGGTAAACTTTCAGAGAGAGAGAGAGAGATAGTAGTAAGAGATAATCACACAAACTCAACGACCTCGGGCTACTCTATAGATAGTGTATTTACTTGTACTGTTGTATTCTCATAATTAAGAATGCAGCTAAATTCAATTTGCGGAAGAATTAATCTTTCGAGATACCGAAAATAAAATCAAGACATGAATGGATACTAAATCGTGCGAAGAACTTTTTTAGCTTACATTCATCTGCCCCAAAGTACTGTAATAGTTGATTTTACGAAAATTTTCCAAATATTTGGGAGGGGCGATCGCCCCTTTCGCCCCTTCCTGGCTAGTGGCTACGCCAGTGATTCAAGTGCAGTTTCACTATTTTCTGCGTTCTAAATGCGAACACATTCACATCGCGATGACGTAACATGTCGAATTATACTTAGTGAAAAAAATGATATCGTGGCGAGTGAATATTGTTCTTGGGTTCGCCCTTTAAGCTCGAAGAAAATCATTGCACGATACCCCTGGAAACAACGAACACCTTGAGAACAACGGGAGTGCCATATCTGTGATTTTTCGAGTGCCGTGATTTTAGTACTTGATTAATCAATAATGCGATACGCTGAATGGAAAATATTGAAGCTCTATAGCCCCAAGAAACTCTTCGAATACAAAAGTGATAAGTTTTTTCATTTTCATTTTGTGCAATAAATTTCGGCTGGCGAATGAATTTTTTTTTCAACTTCGAATGGAGCTTAAAAAGGTGGAAAAGCGCTACTGTAGGCTATTATTGAAACCCGTTATGTGAGTGTTACACGGAAACACAGTATTTGTTAAATCGTTGGTATCGAAATACTGTACAATGCAACTGACCTGTGCGTTTGATGCGATCAGTGCCCATTACTGCGATATAGAACAGTCGTAATTTATTAATAAGTTGCAGTAGCCTACAGTATTTTAATGGGTTGGTTTTACGCATGGCCATGAAATGAACAATCGATTTTCCGTTAATTCGTACACAGCCCATTCTCCCCTTAATTCTCCCATAAGTATGAGCGAAACCACAGTGTCCGAATTAAGTGGAGGCAACTCTATATCGCAGTGTCACAAGAATTGCGTAAATACCTTGTGGAGAAGTTCACTGGATCGACATGACCTGCAACAACCGTGTGCCTCGACCCGAAAATACGGTAGTCCGAATAGCGTTGTTTTTGTTTGTGGTAGGCATACTCATGGCGTTTCGACTGCATTGGTCACTTTACACAAGGCCGACATACAGTATCATGCTTCCGTACATTTCGACTTGGAGCTTGGCTCACTTCTAGAAGGAGAGGGCGAGGAGAAGTAACACTTCCGTGAGGACTCTGTAGTCGAGGTCGGTGGGATTCGAACCCTCCAATCCATTGGTGCTGTAGTTTTGGAACGTACCACTGCGCTACCTCACAACACTTTTCGAAAAGCGTGATGAAGTGTTTCATCGTCTCTATTGAATGGCGTGTCACGGGTAAGTTGCTTTGAAACATCGTAGCTGAATTTCGACGTGCCAACAGCACTTTCATCAAAGAGAATTGGCAATTGGATATTATGATGAAGATGAAATGCGTCGTTTCCAACTTCACATAACTGTCGTTTCCGTGAACAACTGAACAAAGAACATGCGTATTACGTAGCTTGCCGGGTGATGATATACTTATCGATGTTCTTAAACTCGAAAGTATATAGGCACACTTGAACGACACAATCAGATTCGTGGATGAAAATGTCCTTGCCGCTGAGGCATCATTTTGACACCACATTAAGTGACCGTCTCTGTGCTCGATAGTTGATGCTTGCTATTACTCGAGAAATCGGATCCAAGTACTTAAATCGTTATGCCCATCCCTGATTGAGACGCGCTATTCTCTCAAATTCAAATGGCACCCAAGAAGACATGGTCAATTTAGCGTGTCACAATGATAGCAAATGTTTCTCTTCAAGATATATGTGGCGTAACTACAATCAGTGCGAAGAAAAAGTTCTTATTGAGGCCAGCCGAGGCCTTCAAAACAGTTAGGCCCCGAGCCCATACGTCTGCGATAGAAATACCTTCGCGAAAAGTCAGTTCAGATATGCCGGCTATAGGCAATCAGTCTTACACGGATCGGATGGCGAGAAGGAGGTTCAACTTCGTGACTAACAATTAAGTGGATACAATGACGTTCCATAATGTTGACAGTGCGATGGCAGACGACAGACAGACAGACTGACAGATGCGTTGTTCAACTTCGTGGCCGATAACGCAGTCGATAATCGCGCTTTGTGATGGTGCGTACTTCATCAAAATGCGAAGTCAGAAGTCAACATTATAGGAAATGCCATCGTATCCATACTTTATCTAGTCGTAGAATAGTAGAATGATTCATAATACGTTAGCGTAGTGATTCCCAAACTGTGTGCTTCGGCACACACAGATTCCTAGGTGTACCGCGAATCATTTTGGAATTTAGCAAAAGAACTGTTTAAATATTTTGAAAATAGTCGTGCTATAGCATATGTAATTCTTCTAGTGTGCCACAAGCTTTACAGGTCTAGAACCAATGTGGTAGCGTCTATACTCTACATGAACATATGACAGCTCATCGCGGTAAGGTTAGTACAGGGCAGAGTTGGTCAGTAACGAAGTAAGTGTGTATACTTTTTCGGAGTACTCAAGTATGTTTTACATACGTGCCCTAACTTTTCGAAGACACCATTTACATCAGCTCGACGGGTGAATCCAATCCCGAGGACAGATGAGACAGTATCCAAGAGTGACAGTATTAAATGCAAGTGCCAATATTATTTACTAAACCCATTCAATACCTTAAAAAAACTTCGCGCTTAACGCGACTTTGGAAAGCAAATGCGCGGTGATATTTAATGACATAAAAGCCTTGCGTTAGCCGGCAGGCCAACATTTTCCGGCACGTTTGTGAATCGCGTGATACCGGATTTAATTCGCTAGGGGAAAATGCCACGCTTGCGTTGTGAACGAAATGCATAAGTAATTTGTGACTGTATAATCCGAAGAAAAAAGTGCGATTTGGTTAGGTTAGGCTTATCACCGTATGCTGGGGGCCCAAGATTATACTTTTGGGGTGACAAAGTTCTGTATCGGTCCTGGTAATACCCAACTCCTGGCGATAGTATATCTCTGATCTATTTTGTCGATATATTGTTGTTATTATTATAAATATTACACACCGTATTACAATGACGCTTCTCGCCGTTTAGGCCTTGTGCGTCACAACACAGATAAGAATCTTCATCTTCAGCTTGATCTTGGGACGACTTTAAATCACTCTTTCATTCAATCCTGAGGCATATCCTCTTGCATGCGTCCGTCTTCGAGTCTCGGTTGCCGACTTTGTTGAGAGCGTGACTTATAGGCTACTCTGTTTCTGGGCTTTTCAATACACCGTTAGTACAGCGGGACCGGCGATGAGGAGCCCAGATTTCCTCCGACACATAAAAGAGTTGGTCCGAACCGAGATTCGAATCACTGCCATTCGTGTCGCGACGCTGGTGCTTATCCTACTGCGTTATTTGCTTCCCCGTCAATCTGCTGCAAGGCTCTTCAACGGGGTGTATCGTACACTCCAGGCTGTACGAAAACTTTAAAAGGGCGTACCGCTCAGGTGGGCTGTACTGGGGAGTACCAGTTCCGCATTTCAATCGACCGATGACAAATTTGGATTTGAATAAAATAGTATTTACGGTGAGCACAACTATAATAAATAAACAAAGAATCAGTCACCGTAAATACTATTTTATTCAAATCCAAATAAGTCCGCTTCCACTGGTTGGAATTGAACCAAGCTTAGTGGGCATCGTTTCTATAGACAGCCTAACACTTTCATGGGGTGAACAGAAAATTTTCAAATTTTTAACATCTATTTTCTTAAAATAAATATAAACTTTCTTCTCCTGTAGCAAAGCGGTTACTGGCTGGAATTGAACCAAATTTTGTGTGTAGGCTTAAATTAGGTAACCTAACAATTTCATCAAGTAGCCAGTACGATTTGTGAAAAAAGTCATTTTTGAAGAGCCCTAGTGTTCAGCTTGCGATAGCTGTCTATAATGATTCTCTCCAGGAAGCCGCCGCGATAGCTCATTTTGAATTGGTAATTCCTGCGAGATTCTTATAAATACCGAACTGTACATAATTGCGTAGGCGCAGCCATGCGCAGGGAGTCTCGGGGGTCGATTTAAGAATTCCTGTGTTAGATCGCTGTCCGGTAACCTCAATCCCTGATTAGTATTAAGCATTTCCTTATACGTTGCACTGTTGCAGCCTTGCTCAACTCTATTTCGATAGGGCCAGGAGTGGCTAACATGCGGACATACGGCCGCATGCAGCTGTAAAACAATAATTATGCGACCTAACACACATAATCAAATTATAGTGGCCGTCAATATGCAATTTGAATCAACGATGTGGTCACCAAATATTTGGGAGATATTAATTCAACTTGAAAAGTTTCTTTATGCTTATCACGATTCAGGGTGACTTGGACTTTTCGTTTTTATTATAATAGTGTCCTTGCAATCTGAACCCACCGTACAAATGCGAACTGCAGATGATAATAATGAGCCCCATGAAGAAATACCAATACCTTGGAATCGTGTCTGCCTCACGAATAGAGATTTTTCTGTTACGTTTGGGCTATTACAATAAATTTTGACTACACGGACAATCATGAGGGTAGGTCAAGAAATAATATCGTACCACATAGTGATTAATAAAAACCGGAAGTGCATCATCGGACCACGACCTAACATCGACCCCGCCCTCCGCCACATGCCACCTCATTTTGTCGCTTGCGTCTTATATTCTCTGCATTACTTTTCATTCAGTGTGCATGCCTCTTATTTACTTCGCCTAGGCTAAGGTTGGAGTCTGATCTTAATGGCTACTCCAAGTTGTTTCGACACCTTCCTATGTTTTAATTGTACCGCAGTCTTGTGATGTTTTGAAACGATGAAAATATTAATAAACCTGATTGATTGATCACTGATTTTGTGCCACACGTTTGCAGAGACATCCCCTCTTTCAGTTCGGCAGGTTAATCTGATCACATGGGCTGAGAATGGATAAATATTTGACAGTTATACACAGAGCTGTGGAGTCGGAGTCGGGGTAATTTTCGCATGAT
>ATSW01053837.1:0-10458 GCA_000444245.1 Botryllus schlosseri | reverse complement strand
ACTCAGATGCGTCATGTCGAAAAAAATCTCGCTCGCCGGTCACTGAGTTCATTGTATTTTAACGCGCCGAGAGATATCACGAGACCTCGGAGTCATTCGAGGGCATTTGACCAGCCGAAGTGCGATTTAGTGGAGTTGCGAGCGCAGTGATTGCAGCACATCGGATGCTGTCACGTGAGAGCAAGTAACCAGCTGCAAAAGCAACCCAACCCCCAAGGCGTAACAGTGGGCATGGCTGCACTGAGCCGTGAACTGCAAGTAAACACCTTCAAAGTCCGATTCTGCATATTCATGATCAGTGTCATATGATGTTTGTTGTGAGACAGCTGTGGCTTCGATAGTCGATCGATTTCGTCTGACATCTGCATGAGGAGCGATGTAGCGTTTACCATATGGTAGTAAGTTTATTCTTTGAAATGAGGGTTATAAAGTAGACGAAATAGGTTACAATTGCAGCAGTCGATAACTTCAGGTTTTACTGTGTATAGCTATGTCAGACTCTGGTCTTGGTCATTGGCATTGCAGAAGAGCAAGATAAATTTCTTCTAGCCAGTCGTGTAATTGAAAAATCATTGCCAAATTTTATGGAACATGAATTATTATGACACTTAACACATAATAGGTATAGCAGTGTATAATAGTGTCATCCGAGTTGAATAGTTTTAATAAGCCTACCTACTATATGTGAGTCCGTAATTTTAATTCGAAGCTTATAGTCTACCATGGTTTTTGTTTTCTAAGTGAGTGCTGTCACAACAATGTAGAGATAGTGAGAAATTTGCTGAAAAGAAAAAATATCATGAATTTCCTGTACATAATTCAAATTACACATGATGTAATCTGTTATTCTGGTAAATACTGTTAGACTAAGCATTTTATTCGGTGACTCAACAAGTTTGTAAATTGGCCTTGTTAAACCAGTTTGTGTACCACTGTATGGGTATAAAGGAGTTGAGTTACTGAAGTAATTGCTGTTGTTAGTGGATAACGGGTAGGCTATACATGTAAGGCAGATCTGAACTGCTTCACATAGTAGATAAAAATGAATAGTCGAATCAACGATATATCCATTAGTCGTCTGTATCAATAATTAGGTAGTTTTAAAATCTGGACACAGTCTGCACCAACTTTTGGTTCTGTGGAATGCATATCTAGGACTATCATGAGAAGATGAGTACCGGTAGTGAATAGTTCTTCAGAGATGCAACACCAAAGCTGTATTCTGAGTCGGCACTATTTCCAAGTGGATATTTACATTCCAGCACCCCTTCTTACTTGACAAACATTGACAACTAGTAGTAGGATATTTCAATTTTATTTAAGTGTCAGAATAGAAGTAATCTCTAAATACACAATTTCAAAAGTAGCTAAAGGTGTAGATTTCCTGCATATACCATGTTTGTACTAAATTTCCCTAATTACTCGCAGGTGTTGAAGCGAAATTTGCAGGTTCTCTATTTTTTCAGGCTAGGCGTGTAGTTATTACGAGTTTTGTGTAAGGTTTAATTTGGTCATCTTCATAATAATATCTAAGATATATATGAAGAGTCTGGGGACAAATCTATATCATAAGCATAGATACGGTAACCTGTTTGTACCTTGTTAGTGTATTGGATTCAATCCTTCAAAGCTTTGCATTCAGTTTTTTGGGTTTTCCGTATCAATGAATTTGATCATAATCCATGGTAACTTGAAAGGTTGTGTAGGGACAGTATACCTGCACTAGCCTCACTTTTGCAGTAGTTTCGTCTATGTCTTACATAGTATGTTTTGCATGCTTAATAGTGTCCTCTCGAGTAGCATTCATGAATGAATGACCCTACCCAGAGTCATATCGGTCACACCCTGTCCTATAACGTTAAGTTCATTTATTGTTGTTTCATGTGCCAATGTTGTTTTCTTTAGGGTTGGACAAATCAATAAATCTCTCTCTCTCTCTCATGAAGCACTTCTTGATCACCATACCAAAACCTTATTTTTCCCAGTATTTCTATATTATTTGACTTGATGTAGTGTACGTACCCAGCCATGAGACTTATTTTGATATCTCTACTCGCTGGACTCCTTGGAGCAGGCCACGCTTTCGACAAAACATGCCCGAATCCGTACGAATCCTGCAATCTTGGTGACCCGACAAAGTTAAACGTGCATCTGGTGCCGCACACGCACGATGACGTCGGATGGTTGAAGACTGTGGACCAATACTTTTACGGCGCTTACAGCAATATTCAACAAGCTGGCGTGCAGTACATTCTGGACACTGTGATCCCGCACTTAGACGAAGACCCTGCCAAACGTTTCATATACGTCGAGATTGCTTTTTTTGAAAGATGGTGGCAGGAACAGAGCGAGAACACGAAAGAAAAAGTGAGAAACCTGATCAATCAACGTCGATTGGAATTCATATTAGGCGGATGGTGCATGAATGACGAAGCCGCTACTCACTACAACGCAATCATAGATCAAATGACGCTCGGACTACGGTTTATCAACGAAACATTCGGACCGTGTGCCCGACCACTTGTCGCATGGCAAATCGATCCGTTTGGACATTCCAGAGAGCAAGCTTCGTTATTTGCTCAAATGGGATTTGATGGGCTTTTCTTCGGCAGGCTCGATTTTGCGGACAAGGAATTGAGAGAGAAAGAGAAACGAATGGAGGAGATATGGAGGGGCAGTGAAAGTTTGAGCCCTCCACACGCGGACCTTTTCACCGGGGTTAACCAAAACGGATATGGTCCGCCCAAAGGATTTTGCTTCGACGCGTATTGCACAGATGAGCCTATCATGGACGATCCCAACTTAGAAGACTATAACGTTGATGAGAAAGTAAAATACTTTCAAGACGCTGCCAGGGAGCAAAGCCGCCATTTCAAAACGAATCACATCATGATGACCATGGGCTCTGACTTTCAATACTCCAACGCGCACATGTGGTACAAAAACTTGGACAAAATCATCAAGTATGTTAACGCTGCCAAGGATTCAAACATGTCGCTGTTCTATTCGACTCCGTCGTGTTACTTGTACGCTTTGAACAAAGCTGGAAAGAATTGGACTGTCAAAACGGACGACTTCTTCCCTTACGCGGACAGTCCGCATCAATACTGGACCGGATATTTCACCAGCCGTCCGACTCTGAAGGGTTATGTTAGAGAGAGCAATCGACTTTTGCAAGTATGTAAACAAACAGAGGCTTTAACTGCAAACGATGCCGTTTTGAAGAAACTAGAATCCTCTGGGATATCGTCTTATCCATTGCTGGAAGCAATGGGTGTGGCACAGCACCATGACGCCGTATCTGGCACGTCTAAACAGCACGTTGCGAACGACTACGCGAAACGGTTATACAAGGGTCGAGAGTCGTGCAAAGCAGTTATCAGCACGGCCGTCAAGGGGTCGTCGGATTATTTGAAATTTTGTGACTACTTAAACATCACTGTGTGCAACTACACACAGCACCAAAGCAAATTTACGGTGTTTGTGTACAATCCGCTGGGCAGGAAAGTAAACACGTATGTGCGCGTACCGGTGTCGGATGCAAGCGGGGAATACACTGTTACCGATTCGCACGGTGCAGTTGTAGAATCGCAGATAGTCCCGGTGTCTGTGTCCACGATTTTAGTGCGCAGAAACAAGGGTAACGCGGATTCGGAAATTGTTTTTCCTGCAGAAAATGTACCTGCCTTGGGTTACACCGAATTTTTTGTCACCAAAACCAATCGCGGTTTCGCCTCTAAGGTTAAAGCCTTGCAGAAGCGATCCCACCTCAAACGAGTTGAGGGTGGTGATGTCAGTATTGGTAACGAATACTTCAAGGTCACATTTAACGGAAAAACCGGTCAAATATCGTCTATTTTGAATGTCGAATCTGGCGTTGCTATGCCCATGGTCAACCAGCAGCTCTTGTGGTATAATGCGAGCATGGGCAATAAGGAATCGGCGCAGCAATCGGGAGCTTACATTTTCAGACCTAACACGTCAACCCCTTTCACTTGCACACAAAACGGAATCGTCACTCTCACCGTGCTGGAAGGTAACACTCCACTAGTACAGGAAGTGCACCAGAAGTTCAGCGATTGGGCTTGGCAAATCGTGAGGCTTTACAAAGGCATGAGGTATGTAGAAGTGGAATGGACTATCGGGCCGATACCGTTTAAAGACGGATACGGGAAAGAAGTAATCACTAGGTACGACACTAATCTTTTTACGAACGGCGAGTTTTACACTGATTCAAACGGAAGGGAGATATTAAAGCGCGTGATAGACTACAGGCCGACTTGGAAACTAAACCAGTCGGAACCGGTCGCCGGAAACTACTACCCCGTTAATTCAAGAATGTTTTTGAACAACTCAAAATCCCAATTCACGATACTGACTGATCGATCGCAAGGTGGCGCGAGCCTCAAAAACGGGTCTTTAGAGGTGATGCTACACCGTCGTCTGTTTGGAGAAGACAGTAAAGGGGTAGGGGAATGTTTAAATGAAACGGGACAGTGGGACGATGGGTTGATTACCCGCGGCAAACACTACCTGCTGGTAGATAAAATCGAAGACGCCTCTAAATATCACAGGGAACTCGCGGAGGAAATTTTCATGGACCCGCTTATCGCGTTCCATGATAATGACGCCCCGAGCGAAAAGTCAGGACTGTCAGCTGACTTGCCTAAAAATGTCCACCTTCTCACCGTGTTCAAAATCGAAGACGGGTACTGGCTTATAAGGTTGGAACATCAGTTTCAAAAGGACGACGACCCCGAATTATCAGACCCCGTGACTGTCAACGTCAAAAACTTGTTCGCCGGTTACGAAGTGGTGGATATTGAAGAATTAAGCCTCGCCGCTAACTCTCTGAAAATGGATATCACGAGACTGCGGTGGTCTTCCGCCGACAACAGCGTTGCTGACGACGACCGGAAACTGCATTTATCCGATCCTTATGACGTCACACTGCAGCCGATGGAGATCAAGACGTACAGGATTAGGATGATCAAATCCTAAATAGTTACCGACTCCTACTCTAAATCCTGGGGTATGCACTACGCGCGAATTGCGAGCGTTTTTACAGTTTCCGTATTGCAGCTGGAAACACTTTGTTGCCGCTTGAGTCGCGATATATCTGTGCAATAAGTGTTTTTATACAGTCCTTGTGGTGTTATGTGTCTAAATAGCGGCCTTGCTGGTAGGAGGTTTCTTTCAAGTATGAAGTGTTATTAATATTGCACGGGTTAGGGTGTAAAGGTAACAGAAATTCGGATTAGTGTGAGCAGCACGAACTGAGAGGATACAAATTACTGGCAAAGGTAATCCCTGATACTCAATCCGACCAGATAATAGGATTATAGCCTGCTGTAACTTATCGTAACATGGTAACGCGACCTTGATGTCTGAGCATCACCGATTACATTTCGCCGCGTTTCCGGTAATTCGAACGTAGACAGATGATTGTGTGTCGGCAAAGTGACCTTCACAGGGTCTTTACTGCGTTACACCGGCAGCCGTGTAGTAATTGTCACTATATTTTACATCCTGACACCCCCTCCAGCCATCTATTAGCGATTGCTGATTATGACATAGCTATATTATCACTTCAACTCTGTTTGGTGGGGTTGTAAAAATGACTTCTCAGGTGGTAAAATCGCGGAGGTAGACAAATTTGCTGAACCGAGACATTTTCACACGATCTCCGATGTGGCGTCCTTGCCGCTACTGTTGAAACTCGTGGTCGGCATGGGATACTTCAGAAGTACGTAGTAAAATGGACTAACATGATACGGTTAGTTCCGGATTCTTCCAGCACGTGTGTACTTACAATCATTTAACAAATGTCATGATAGGTCTCTATACAGCTACTTTCCGCAGAGGTATACGACCAGTCGACCATACGCCAGGATAATACATTTAATAGCCTACAATCTGATGGGGCTATATAAATACTGTCTTTTGGCTTAGGGCTGAGCTCAACGTTGCGAGAGCTTGATTCTGATGCAAATATTTATCTTGTGGTGTATTGATCGGAAAAAAATTGTTAACAATAATAAACTATAATGTATAATAGAGACGGTCGAATATAGGTACCGTAATTGTGTTTTATGCGAGAAAGAATTCTTTCAAGTTTCATCAACGAGAAATATCTCCGGTCGATTGTGGTACTTCGCAAACTCTCTTGTAAGTTGTAATTGTAACTGCTACCCATGTCTGCCATCTACCTGGTTGGTTGAGGTTAACTTCTGGGCGACTGACTTTGCGGATACCATTATTGGCATGTAATTCTGTATTCCAATATTTCGGCAAAACCGTAACATAAACATTTATTTTGAGATATCCAAATGTAATTTTATCGAATCCAAGAATTCAATAAAACCGATAAATACAATATAAAAATAATCATTATTATATCATCTGAGTTTCACAATAACTCATTCAGGTATTGCGGGTTGCAAATAGTAGGCCTACATGGTGTGTTTCATTTCGCAACATGTGTAAAAATAAAAGTGTCTTTCGTCACATTTCATGATATTCCAGTCTACGGTACAGCAAGATGTAGTCATAGAAAGAAAGTAAGTACCAAGCCGTGGTGTATATTCCCATTGCCACTATCAGTAAGATTGCGACATCTAAAAGGTATAAAACCATCACACGATCACAGCATTCCGTAATTAAAATTAGAAATATCGCTTACTGAAAGTCCTTCGTTCCCACGTAGACAAGACGTTGAGGCAGAGACTAAAACAGTAAATGTAATAAAGTCTATTTAAATGGTCCAAGACGTTTCGGCAATTTGATGGCCCGCGCACCGCCGTCATTGCGACTGCCTATATTGGTGATCTGTAAAACATACCGGCACAGGTCAACACTGTATTCAAATTTTGGGGTAGCCTACCAAACGCCACACGTAAACTAAAGCCCGGTTCTATCTGCATTTCTTGCAGAGTTGGAGACCGTGGTTGTGTGCAACTGCTGTAAATATATATCACTTTGCTTTCGTACTTATGGACCACTGGTTCAGGCTCTGATCTGTTTAAAATATATTTTTATCGATTCAAAACACTAAAAGATTGTGAGAAGAGGAAAAGAAAGGAAGTCGCCGAAACGACTTGGAGCAGACGCCCAGCTTGGCGTACAATCTGTAAGTAAGATGCGCGCACATCGCACGTTGCACACTGAACGAAAGCAACAAAAATTGTGCTCGACGAACGATCCACTGCACTAGGCCTACATACGAACTGGCGCGACCGTATTCGACTAGGCGAATTCTCGTAAGGTCGAGAAGGAGATTCGAAAAAGGGACGAGACCAAGCCATACAGATGTAAATATTGCCGGCCTGTTAGCCCAATGAAGCCCGTGTATAGCGCGCTTCGTTTGTCAAAAATGTTTACGTTACAAATGTTAGCCTACTAAGCGAAGAGCAGCATCCTCGTCCGAAATATTTTGCGCAAAAAATGTGCCCCATGTTCGGTAACTATCATCGATTTGAGAAAGCATTCTCTTGCAGGATCTTGAATTGATAAAAATGATATGATGAGATACATGAGCCGCGAAGAAAACGTGGACGAACGTTTAGTGGTTTGCGCCAGTCGACCACCAAAACGGAGCCAGATATTGTCGCAATAATAAGCAGGGATGGATAATCCATTCTTACTTATATGCTGCATTGTATATATAGTCCGTATAATATTTCTACTACTACAGTATTTTCCCTCTATGCGACCCGCCTGGCCCTATCCTTATCCTTCAATGTGGGTCACCCTGCCCATTGTCTTCGACCGCCATGATAGCAGAGGTGGTCACAGCAGTAGTCATCGTTGGTTCTCAAGTAGAAGTAGAAACACGTCTCGTAGAATAATCGATTTCTAAGGCATGTCACTACTTCAAGTGGAAATAGTACATGAAGATTTGAAAAGGATTCAAGTAACTAGTTTCAAATGGTAAATTCAGTCAGATGAGACTACCTTTGAAAGTGCAGACTGCAACTTCGCGACTAACACAAAATCTTTAATGACACTATACAAATATTGGTGCAATTTTCGACTATACATCCAGTCACCGTGGTACATACAGGGGTTATTTTGCCGAGCTGGTATGAGAATTTCACTCCAAAAGGTGATGCAAACATACCCCAAAACTACTCTCTACTTTACAAATCCAAGGGTTAAAAAGACTGTCAAGTATAGAGAGTCTAAAAACATACCCACTTGACTAAAAGTAGCAAAAACCTGCTGGAATACTGAGAAAAGTAACAAGTGCTTCATTACAGACCACTTCCGCGTGGTAGCCTATAACGTCAGAGATGACCTTTCGCTGCTATGTATACTTGGATACCTGTCAAACGTTTCGTTTTCCTCTGCTACTCCCGGTAGTATATTGGCGTGTCTTGAAATCGATACTCTCGAATGAGCTCAAGTGACTTGTTGACAACGGTTCCATACCGTATATACCTGTCGTGCCTGGCAAGACTATTGTGAACTTGTGATGACACATCAACCAGACACATGCAAAGGACAAGAGGAAATCACGGTCATGACAGCCTACAACTTTTACTACTCTAACATTGTACAAATTAGGCATGCTCATTCACCCAGCAATGCGAGTGACGTGTCTTCAACATTGCTAACACTTTCGTGGAGAGTATTTTCATTGGAACTATTATCTTCATTTCCAAACTAGATTCTTCATCTTGAAACTTTTTTTTCATCTGGATTTGAATGAATAACGGTTATACTCTACAGATTTTTTTCTAGCAATCTCAATTCAAGACTGTTATTTTGCTTCTATATACTCATTGCTCACCGAACAACGATCGTCTCAAGACAATGTAGTTTACTTTGGAACGGTACCGCCGTATCAATGGTCGAGGTTGAATACTCAATAGTTTTGCGGCGTCGCGAAGAAACAGAATCACTCTGTTCAAATTTAACTTCTCTATAGCGTCATTCTGCTAGAACAATAATAGCCTACTAGGCGAACATTATTGTTGACGCGAATCAAAAGTATTCGGCTGTTAATGTTGACAGGTGTCTTGTAGTCGATCTCTTCAGCGGCTTGCGAACTGTTTTGTATAAAATCTATATTCAATAATAATCGTCAGATTACATTTTTATCTGAACAAGACACACACAATGTACAATCCGATAAGACACATTGTGATGTAATCAACAGATGGGAGGATGCCGAACGACTAGTTGCGTTTGCATAGTTGCGGTCTCTTACACTGGCATCCACCTCGACCTATAGTGCCCGGTGGCCAATGGCTTAAACTGGCATCCTTTGTGAGTGCGTTCTTTCGTTGGGTCTTTTTCTGAGCATTTTTGTCGTCGTAAGAACAGCGACACGGGAGAAGTGGAGCCCAGAATAGCCTCCAACGCGGAACGAACCCGGGCCGCCTGGACGGTAGGCGCTTATCGTCACCGCTACGCTATTTGAACTCTAATTCATAGTCCACAACCGAAACTCACATGGTATCATTCCATATTCCAAGTTCATATATATCATACATAAGTCTGTTCCTATATCTTAGTTTTGTGTTTAATTTGCTTTCTTGCTGCCGCTGTGATGCAGTGTAAGATAGCGATAAGTTGGAATTCGTGGAATTGGAATCATAGATGTAGGATTACTGGGACTTTTTTCTATTTACAAAAAACGCTCATATGTAAAAAAAACCTACGATGACAGGGGTATCAAACACGCGACCGCGGTCGCATCCGGGCCGCCCGGCGATTTCATATACTATCCTACCATTCCTAAGTAGGTTTGAAATTTATAATTTCAACCGGTATGCGAATCAATACTGAGTAAATGGAAAAATGCTTGTATTATCGTTGTTTTCGAAAAATATGTTTGTACAATACAGCCACTATGACCCGTAACATAACATACAATGTATAAGGTTGATAATAAAGCGTTCTTGTGAAAAACAAAGGCATTGATTTGGAGGTGACATTTTGGCATTATTCTACTGGTCTGGCTCGCAAGCGATCAAAAGGTTTTAAGTTGAGTTTGACACCCCTGTACTAAAAGGTTAGTGTGTGAACGCGAACCTCTTGATAATCGAGCTTCGCATGCCGAATACGAACATACACCAACCCTATGTTATTGTAGAGTCCGAAACAAAGGTGGCCTGGAGATCATATCCAGATTACGCATAAATCGCCTCTATGGTCAAATATATCGCACGTTTCAGCGGCAGTCTTAACATATTTTGTGAATACAGAGGCGACGCCTCCAACGATGACTATATGAACCCTAGTCATCTGTGAGGTTCGATGGTATCTTTCTGCTCTGACCTTTACCAATTTGCTGGGGCTGACACGCTAACTAGACTACATTGAATAGTATTTCTTGTGCTCTAATATTAGTATTGACTGACGTCACACCATATAGCAGGGCATTTGGTTGGCAGGTCGGGATGGCGGGTTAAGATATTGCAGAGCGTGCGTGTCCCACCTAAGTCAGGGCGT
>ATSW01053827.1:0-10961 GCA_000444245.1 Botryllus schlosseri | reverse complement strand
TTTTCAAAAAAGAGGACAAAATCTCAAAAAAGAGGACAAAAGGGCGTCCTTCGAGGACACTTTCAAAAAAGTCAAAAAAGAGCACAAATCCTCTAGAAAGAGGACGTATGGTAACCCTAAGGTAAAGGGCTTACACGAGTGTTACTGTCCATTCTAGCTTATCCCTGTGGTGTCGATGTCACGTTTTCCCGCCACATAACATCTCGTGATGAAGCACGGTATCGTGCGTAGTGCCCTTTCAACTGCAATGATTGGATTCGAGTCGACTTTCAGAGCACTTGATATATGTTTTCTTGTCGACTAGGTTGATCGTTCTGATATTTTCTTCCCAGCGTAGGAGCCTTTCATAATACGACACAAAGCTTCCGCATTTTGGTTGGAATGTCGTTTCTGTGAAATAATCGACAAAAGTCTAAAACAATTGTTTAAAATATTCCAAGGCCCATTTGCGAACACGAAACTTCGAAATTCCAAGAACACGGACATTAACAGAATATTCGCCCCGTCCCTGTCACCAACGCGATCCAAGTCTCCAAATTGGCGTTCTCCATACTCATCTCGCTACACCCGAATTTCTGCGAACGAGCAAACTCTAGAGCACGTGTCTGTCATCAGATAGTTGCGCCTTTGCATCATGGCTGGGAAATCAGCCAACTTTACCACCGACTCAAATCTGAATCCAAATCCTGAGATCTTCAATATTATGTACCGACTCCGACTCCAGAACATTTAAACACGCCTACCTCGGCTAGGTCTCCCAATATTTTCTTCGCCGAGCTTTGAATCCAATATTTCCGTTAATCCACGAAGAAAATTCTGCGTTTATTACATTAGTAGTTATTATTAGTACCTAGTGAATCATGCTATTCTTTTAATTTGCGAAATGTGAACTTCTGTAACTGCAAAACGGCTCCTTTTATTGACATTTGAGAACATTTGGTTATTTCTTTATATCAGTTGTATTCGGAGGAACCGCATGTCAATGTCAACAAACATCGACTCCACCCAATACGTGTTTCCCACCTCCAAAGTTCGTTACAAAATGTCTGTGGCTCTGACTTAACTCCATAGCCCTGCTTTGCATGTCCGCATTTCTTATGTCATATCCCATTTCCAGCAGTAATTGATTGAAGCTCTCCCCACAGCATCGTCAAGTTCTTAGTACCGCCAATGTTTTCCTTGACCACCCTAGCAATTGGATAGACTTAATTTGCCCATTATCTTTCATCGGACTTACCAATACCAACTGGGGTGCACATCAACGCTTAACAAAATAGTTTGAACATTCCCGAACCCGATAATCAGTTGCCGTGTACAGTAGGAATGCCCTTGCCAGATATCAGAAAACCAAAACAATCCTTGTAATTGATTAGTAGAGTTTTGTTTACGAGAGAGCACTCGACCGTGGCTTCAGCGGTTACCAATCCATTCCATGCCCGCAATTACGGGCCTTAGCGTGTGGTCTTATCTGGGCAACGCTATCCATCTCTATTGTGCGTGTTGACATTAATTTCGCCAAAAAGACTGGAATTAGGACCGATCGGCGGTGTTGTGTACGGTGTGGCAACGCTAAAAGCAACTGTGTTACCGATACCTCTAGCGCGGGTATTGATAACGACTTTTGAAGTCGTCTAGCACGGCCGTAATTAGGATACCTATATGCTTTAATTATGGGTATGATGGATTAACGTGCAGCAGGCAACTGTTTAAGAGCGCTTGGGAAAATCGATGATTTCCCGTCGGTATTTCGAGGGTAATATATTTGAATGTATTGCAATTCGCTTGGTAATGGTTGGAATTTGTGGGCGCTTGCACGCCCACTATTGGAATGAAAACAGTTTATGATGTAGTTTCGCACCCTCCTGTATGCGTCACGTATTTGCAGGTCTGGTCAAAGCCGTTATCGTTTGTACTCAAGTATATTTCAACTCAAGTACAGGAAGCAGTAGGCATTCCCATAACATGTCGAAACTACCCGTGTAAGTAGAAGTTAAAGGTCGTAGAAGTATTCAAGTAATAGTGAATTTGCTATATGGGTCGCGCAATTTCATTTTCGAGAGCAAATTCATTTACAGTGATAGTCATGATATTTATCCTAATTGGTACGACAATTTCACTCATAAGGGCTGTGTAAACATTCCCCAAAATTATAGTCTAGCTTACATTCAGCACCGTAACTGCCGCACCCCAAACCCCCCAATTGGGGGGGGGCGAGCTCGAAGGGGGCCCCCAATTATTTCGTGAATTATCATAAATTATAGAGTATTTTTTGAAAATTTATGCAATTTTTTCCAAAATTTTTCGCGCTGGGCGCGATTTAAAGTTGCCAAATATCTTGATTATTTGGTACTCTTCCCCCAAGAAAAAACACCCAAGATTTATAGAAATGGACATATCGGCGTTGGCCATTAACACGCCACTACGCACCAAGATAACGATTTAGGACTTATTACATGCGACTCCAAGAAGTGTGCCAGAACGATCGGCAGCGCGTAAAGCTTGGCCGAAACGGACTGCCCTTACGCAGACCGAAAACTTCGTTATATATACAGAATAATAGGTTTAATTTTCCATAGGCGCCTAAATGACTGGCGCTATATGTTCCTGTCTTGGCAATCTGAACTTCAGAAGACAAATACCATCCAGCAGGAAAAAAATATATGCCAGTGAAGAAATACCAATTTGAAATCGTGTGCGTCTTTTAGTTTAGTACGTTTGAGCGATTCTATATTTTTGATATAGCAAACAGGAGGTCACGAAATAAAATCATGTAACGATGTCATACCAACGGGTCCGCCCGCCCGAAGATGTTTAATTATTATTTACGGGCCCTACAGTTTCCGGTAAATCTGATAACGTGAGCAGAGAGGACAAGATATTGATAGCAATATATATGCAATTCCCGATCTTATTGGCCGATTGTATCATGAATTTTCGCGCTTCGAGCTGGTTCACTAAACAGTTCAGCTAATTTCGTGGCAAAAGCGAACACTGTGATGAGGGGTCGGTTTATCACCCTATGAGAACCCAAAACCCAAGTTTTTGTGTGTGGGGGGGGGCTTTGCTGACGAAGTGCTGTTTCGTTCCTGCCGACGGGTATACGCCCGAAGATGTCTCATTATTATTGGGCGGTCCTACGTTTTAAAACAGACCTCGCTCAGCTCTACCGGTAAATCTGATTACGTGAGCAGAGAGAGGATCAAAATTGATAGCAATATATATGTAATTCCCGATCATATTGTCCGATTCAATCATGAATTACTGAAATTTTTCGCACTTCGCGCGCCTAGGCGGGAAAAGCTATCTCACCAAACGGACACCCAATGGAGATGTCAAATAGCATCAAAAAGCGGATAGCCAAAGGGGGGTCTGGGGGGCGAAGCCCCCCATAACTTAGGTTTATCACCCCATGGGGGGCCCAAGGTCAACGTTTTGGGGGGGGCTGACGAAGTACTGTTACAGCCCTGCTTACATTATATCAAAGTAAAATATTAAGTAGTTGTGTCTAAGAACTGTCAATGGGACTTGAAGTAGTCCAACACATAATCACTTGAGAATGTAGAGTAAGTAGGGGAGATGAGGTACCGATGGATCAAAAATTGGAAAATGATCGCTGGCCACAAAATGTTCAGCCGAAAACATCAGATCTTTCGCTGCCTCAGCACTTTGATACAAGCTCTACCTATCGCGCACATATACATGAATATCCGTCTTTTCCAAAAATATTTATGGACGTTCAAAATTTGATGCTCGAACGTATCATCGATCCCCACCCGGTGGGTCCAATGGCACACGACCCGGGGACCTATGACACATATACCCTAAAAAATTCAAACGTGACAACTTTTCTTGCTCAGTATTATAATCTAAGCTACAGCAAGCCAAAGAAGAATGTTTGGTCGCAACCGTCAAAAAATAGAATGAATGAAACTCAAATGTTGTCATAAAATCACGTTTCGATTTAGGCTCGAACTTATAAATTTGAGGGTACATACATTTTTCCCGAAAATCGACAGTGTGACTTTCAAATACATCGTTATAGCGATAAAACATCATATGCAATTATTACATAAAGATTCTCTGTACGTAGGCATATTTCAGTTGTTTCATGATTAGTATGCTTGATTATTGTGCTTGATTTGGCTATTGTATCATCGGTCCCCACCCTACGAATTTTATACATGAATCGAAAAAATTCCACCTAAGGAAGGTACTGAAAAAAATCATAGGTGCCATTATATAGCCTGATACAAGCCATACACTTCACTAAAAAATGATTGCTGGTTTGTTCGTGTTGAAGGTTACAAAGAAAAATGTATATGTCGATTTAAATTTAGTTTACACCCCCCAAAACAAAAAACATCTGTGAGAGACCCCATAGCTAGCGCACGTCGAATTTCTTTGTATGTGAGGAAAGATTTTGCCAGCATGCAACTGTAGACAAGTTCACGGAGTGTAATCATGGAATTATCATAGACAATTTTCAACGTATTTTCGGTCCCAGTGATCCATCGGTACCACATCTCCCCTACGTAAAACCTAATTTGTTAGTCCTAAAAAGCATGAGTATCTTAGTTGCTGACGACCTATGCGAATTGGTGCAGACACCTGGCCTGTAAAGCTTTACCCAAGTGTGAGCTGAAATAGTACTTTTGAACACTAAACGAATACGCTACGGAGCGGCTTGGAAGAATGGGAAAAGTACCGCCAAGTGGATTGTTGTGATAGTTACAAACGCAACGGCGCAGAATCTGCGTGAGGCACCATCTCGCAGGAGCAAAACTACCAAATATATCATTGTGACATTCTCATTGCCATGCAATACCGGAACCGACAATTCCCCGTGCCTGATAGTGCTACAATTATTTCGCGTCACGCACTGACTTAAACCTTTGGCACATGAATGTGTGTTGGTATGAATGCAATGTTCTGTTATACTGTATTCCCACAGTTTTAATATCAAAATAATTAATGTAATTTACGTAGATTTCTTTAAATATTTCAGATCAAATTGACCCATGACCCCAAGACCATACTACAACGCACCGTGGGATATAAAACCGAATCAAAGATGGATATGGCGATTATCTATTTATGCAATTAGCCTACTTCATATATGCTGATACATGTCGTAATATTTTCTAAGCATCTTCGGCCAGACTTTGGCATCTATTGCTAATCATATTTCCGCTCATGAAATAACGTCATTTTATGTAACCGCATAACTCGTCGCTTTCAAATTGCATATCGTCACCGATTTCAGCCATCTTCTTCCTTCCGGGCACGTATCTATTCAGTACGGGGATCTCGGCCTTTTTCGTTGGTGACCCCGTGGGTTAATTTTATACGGCTCACAATTTCAAGTCTCCCCTGATGGGCCCAGACATGGGGTAATCGCGATTAGTGGTCGTAATGGATTACGACGATTACAGCATTTTCAAGTAATCGTAATCGCAATCGATTACATTCGAAAAAATCCAAAGTAATCGTAATCGACTACTTCACATATCTAATCGATTTCTTTGTGAAAGAACGATTACTTTTTATTTGTACAATGAATTTGACATAACCGAACATTCGTGAACAAGGAAGAGATATTCTACCAGGTTGTTGATAGCGCAAACGGTTGATTTTCAAACGCCACTGCTCATTATTACGTCAGAAGTATTAGCTTTGCTCGCCCTTGCGTTAGACGTATCCACACGTAGTAAATATATGTTCGATGTACATTGTTGTGTGATTGTTAGAACAGTGTAAGCCATGACGTATATCAGGTTATCAATACACTCCAGACGCCACTACCTCGCAGCACGATAATAATCACCACTCTGCCTAGTTTCTAATAGTAACTTATGTATTGATGTTTGGTTATGATTAGTTAAACGCAGTTTGGCCGTTGCTGCTTGCCGAGCAGTAGGCCTATCTATGTAGTATACGTATGTATTGTACGTACACCGGACAAAGATTTGAAATTTTGTACTCGTCAAATAAAACATTACGATGGTTATAATCAACAGCTGCTGATATATGTCATAACCGAGCCGTTCTTTGCCGTTTCTCGAAACGGCAGCTTGCAGTATCTGTATTAAGTGGAAGGTTGAATTTTAAGTTCACTTTATCTTATTATCATATGACTCTACTTGAAACGGGCGCCAATCGTTATTTCACAATTCTTCACTCGACATTTATACCTGTCGCCATAGCCATCCGCCTATACACCATGTTAGCGTGGGTTGTAGGTACAATCAGCACCAAAACAGCAATTCGTTCCCCACTCCAAACGTTGGTATTGGTAGGGCTGTAACCAAGTCACAATGTTCCGAGTCACAAGTCAATATCACTTTTATAGTTTTGACTCGAGTCAGGTCGAGTCATTTTCAATTCACCCCCGAGTCAAGTCCTAGTCCAAGTCAGCTAGTGTACGGTCTAGTCCTAGTCATAGTGTTTGACTCGAGTACGAGTCCAAGTCGTTATGTTCACAGATCAGTTTTCAGATCAATCCGGTCCAACCCACTTTTTTCAACTCTGCTCGAGTGATATAGAATGGCTCGTATTCATTATATAGTAATTTTCATCAGTTTTCACAGTTTACGGCCCTATTTCCATGTACCAGGACTGATAGACGAAATACAAATAATGTGGTAACTTTACTATTCTTCGAAGTGACATGGAATGTCTTTCTTGGCCGTTCTAGTCTCAAGTCATATGACTTGGCTCGAGTCATCCAAAATGACTCGAGTACAAGTCGAGTCCATACAAAAATTGACTCAAGTCGAGTCAATTTACGCATTTGAAAAAATGACTCGAGTCAAGTCTAGTCCCCAAAAATCGCGACTCGAGTCATTACAACCCTGGGTATTGGGGCCCTGTGGTGGTCACTTTTCAAGTTGATGACTGAATTTTGTCATAATATCGGTAATTGCATTATATTGATATTCATTCAGATTTACCGGTAGAGCTGGGGACACGTAATTCATAATTATAGCATCTGGTATGTTGCTATAATTACTTTATTGTATGTTGTTAATTCGTGACCTCCCGCCTTTTATATAATCAAAAGATACTGTAGTCGCCCAAACGTAGCAGACTAAAAGAAAAACTTTCGTGAGACGCACATACAAATTGTCATGTCTTCATTCTTCTGTGAGTGCCCCGGCTAGCATTTGCATTTTTGGGGCTCAGATTGGAGGGAACGGACTACTCGTCACGCCCACAGAGCGCGGCTACTGACTATGGACACATACCCAAAGTTTTGGCCAAGGTCATTCTTTGGTAGCACACTTTGTGGAGTTGCATGCTGGCCGAAATTGCATACGTCTTTTGGTGTGTCTTGGCGGGGTAATGACCGCCACCGAAATGCATATTCCTATAAATTATGCAGGTTTTTCTTGAGCAGGGGAGGTATGCATTTAAAAATCGAGCTATTCAGAGACATTAAATCCCGAAGCTCGAAGAGAATTTTCAAGTAAATTAACTCTCTTGAAAATACTCTATAATAATTTGTGCTGATTTACGAAATACCTTTTAGTCCCCTAAGAGCTCGCTCCCGGTTCTATTGGGGAGTTTGGGGTGTGGCAGTTACGGACCTGGCAAGAATGCAAATCATTGGGTGCGACGAATAGTCCTGCATAGAGTAGGGCAATGGGTGCATTATGACGTAACAAGCAAATGACGCATGATTTATAAAGAAAGTTGTTATATCATTAGACCTTATTTTCATCGAAAGCCTCATATTGTCTTCCATTATCTCCAATATCTCTTCCAATATATTAGTTATAAGAAGCAAAACAAATGTAATCGTGAGTAATCGTGATTACTTTTGAAATGTAATCGTAATCGTAATCGACTACTTCCTGATTTGGCTGTAATCGTAATCGTAATCGCGGGATTCACAAGTAATCGTAATTGCAATCGATTACATTCGTGAAGTAATCACCCCATGTCTGGATGGGCCTGATGAGCTTTATTTTTTCATTGAAAGCAGTGAATTACTGTGTAAAAAATTCTCAGTGGATGGGTTGGTATTAGGGAATGAGAAAGTGACGGTTAATTACCAAAAATTAATATATATTTGTCGTCATATATGGAAATGTATTTATGATACTACAAAGCTTATTGTCTTGGTCGCTCTTATTGGCTTGGTCGCTGCCCGAGCAGAGAGCAGCTTGACGAAATAGCTGTGTCGTGGAGCGAAACTTACAGTCCTTCTGAAATTAGCCCTAGCCCTCCCTTGACCGACTGTATGTCTTCGTGTTTTTGTCATTGTACTGGCTTAGATTATACTCCTGAAACACGACGACCTGCTCGGTACTAACTACAAAAAAGACTGGTGAAGATTCCAGTAACAAATATTTATTGCTCATAACCTTTTTTGAATTTCAAGTTTCTGCGTAATCGCAACATTTTAATGAACAGGCTTGAAAGTAAACGAATTATCGGTTCAGTTGGTACAGTCTACGGTTTTAGTACACGCATAGTAACATTAAAAATTAGGTTTTATGTTTTGAATTCAATGAAACTTTTCGCGAGTCGCTCAGGATAGCTCCACGGGCCGCAAAAGTCTAAATAAAAACTGTGTATTTCACTGACTTCCACGGTAGAGTGGGTTCCTGACTTTCGCCCTATGCCGTTCTGCGTACACCGAAAACACATGTTGACGGTTTGGTTGCAGTGCGTGAAATATTTTGGTCAGTGCTGTATTTCTGCACATCATGTGTCATTATTAACCACTTGCTATGTACTTCATATGGTAGCACTCAGTTTCCATGAGTCTGTTGGTCTGGTTATAACGCTGTTTCGTGAGTTTGATGACTTTCCATATCGTAAAACTTGCCACCACATGGAGATGCGGAGGTGGTTAAAATATATAGCTAGCGTTGGTAATCAAGTAGAAGTAGTAGTAACTCCTTAAATTTCTACTCAATGTCAAGGAGGAATACCAATTTACAAAATAGTTTTATACTACTTCCGGTGTAAGTAGAACATGAAGGCCCTACAAAACACTATAAATCTTATTATTGACGGCCTGTTTGCTTCATATTTCTGCTCCAACTCACATATGACGAATGTGATCACGATCAGCCCTCATGTACGGCTAATTCCGCTACTACGGTTTTGAGACAATAATGAATAGTACTTGCACGATGAAGGGAAGTTAATTTTGTCATTACGTTCTAATTCTGTATGGCCGTCGGTAACTCAGAGGTAAATTGAGTAGATGATCTACCTATATAGCTAAATCTAATTGCGTATCTCTTAGAATGTGTGGAAAAATAAGATAGTTAAACAGCTACGTTACAAGGAAAAAAGACGACCGCCTGGCTGCTGTTATATATGGCTTTTGGCTTTGGGAAAAATATCCAGCGTCTATGTGATATTGGGAGCTATTATCACATCCCTAATAGCTAAATTGCAACGTCGAGTAGATATATATTTCCGTCAGGTCAATAACACATGAAATTTAGTTGCCGTGCTTACGTATTATTGTAAGTTGTGCCTTTTACACCTTGTTATGTTACGCAAAATGCGGCGACATCCATATCCACGAGCTAAGGTCAAATGAGTGGAACGGCGGACTCGAGTTGTTGAGAAACTTTGGGGTATATTTAGGAACTATGTGTATAGGTAATGGCTTGCTTTCTTCAGGTGACATAAACTGGAAGTAGCTTACCAATATCATGGAAATGTTGTTAGTGTACTACATTGTGGACAATGAGCTGTAAAACATACTCGATAATTGGAACAGCCTTGTAACCAACTCATAAGCTCCCGCGTCACATGTCAAACCTACTTTTACAGTTTTGGCCCGAATCAGGCCGAATCCTTTTCAATTCACCACCGCGTTAAGCCCAAGCCGGAGAGCGATGGGTCGAGTCATACTGTTGAGACTAGATTTCAAGTCATTGTGTGTCGAGGGTTACCATACGTACTCCTTTAGGGGGATTTGTCCTCCATTTTCAGGTTTTTAAAAATGCCCTCCGATGACGCCTAGTGGAGATGTGGCACCGATGGATCAAAAATTGCAAAATGATATCTGGCCCTCAAATCTTCAGCCGAGAATAGCAGATCTTTTGCGGTCTCAACACTTTGATACAAGCTCTACCTATCGCGGACATTTACATGAATACCCGCCTTTTCAAAAAATATTTATAAACGTTTAAAATTTGTTGCTCGAGCGTGTCATCGGTCCCCACCCGGTGGGTCCAAAGGCAACGACCATGGGACCTATGAGACATACGCTCAAAAACTCAAATTAGTTAACTTGTTTTGATGTGTACTGTAATCGAAGCTACAGCAAGCCAATGAAAAATGTCTCGTCGCGACCTTCAAGAATAAAATAGATTGTATCAACTCAAATGTTGGCACAAAATCATGTTTTGATTTACACCCAAACTTAAAAAATTAATGCCACATACATATTACCCGCAAATCGACATTTTGACTTTCAAATACCTCGTAATAGCGATAAAACACCACAGGTAACTATGATTCACAGCATATATATATGTAGGCGAGTTTCTGCTGTTAAGTGATTAGTTGGTCCATCTATTTTGCTTGATTTGGCTATGGTACCATAGGTCCCCCACCCCATAAATATTGTAATTGAATTGAAAATAGTCCACTCGAGGATAGTATTGATTGAAAAAAGATGTGCCAATATATACCCTGATACAAGTCCTATACTTCACATCAAAAAATATGGCGGGTTTGTTAGTCTGAAAGGTGATATAGAAAAATGCAAATGTCGATCCAAATTTACTTTACACCCCCTAAAACGTAAATCTTTCGTCACAGACCCCAAACCTCACGCAGGTCGAATTTTGTTGCATGCGAGGGAAGATTCTGCCAGCATGTAATTGTAGACAAATTCACGGAGTGTAATCATGGAATTATCATAGAGAATTTTTCAAGTATTTTCGGTCCCAGTGATCCATCGGTACCACATCTCACCTACATGTCCT
>ATSW01053817.1:0-14265 GCA_000444245.1 Botryllus schlosseri | reverse complement strand
GTCTCAGATATTTCCGTCATAAGAAACGACTGAAATACAATATTCGGTCACCCCAAACAATGACCGAAATCTATAATCCAATTTTAAACAACGTGAAAATATTTTACCTTGCAAAAATTCAATATTTCTTTCATTTGTAAGTGGCCTGCGGCGGCAAGTACTTGTTGCACGTTAGTCATTGTTAATTCCAACTCAGAGGTGTAAACAAAATTGATCACGTGATTCAGGCCTTCTGAGCTAACGCCGCGAACTTCAACCACCTTCACAGAAAAAACATTTGACCTTGGATCATTGATTATGATGAAGTAGAAGTAAAATGCTCACCTCGTGATCTCGTGTGAGTCCCCCATCGGAGCTGAATAGGTTTTTGAGGTAAGCGCTACATGACGACAGGACATTTTTATGCGCTGGAAAGCTCTTCTCTTCAGCCATAAGGGTCACGTCACACAATATTCCGTCACTCCTCAGACTATCCAATCCACTCATTACTGATCCATTGTGGCTTGAGGATTTGAAGAGCTGCCCAGAGCAGAATAAGGAGTTGCATCAATGAGCTTATAGTACGCTAGACATATCGGCAGCTCATATCAAGTATACGGGAACAGCACTCAATACGCCATATGTAAAGTGTACTGTAGCCTAGAACATTGTACTTGCGGGGTAGGTATAGGCTAGGCTACTACATAAACCATAGATCTGTGCCAGGGGCGGGCAACTTCTCCAGTCGGCGGGTCGGATATAGGACAATGAAGTAGGCCTACTTGGCGGGCCGGATTCCTGAATCGAAACATTAATCGCATATGCCAAATGAGCCCATCGGTATACGGACGCGACCCGTAACATATACAAGTAACATTATTATTAACCGAATTCATTCATTAACTTTGAAAAATTTTCGCGCTTGGCGCGGCTAGGACATGACTGCACACTGAGTTTTAATGATATAATTGGTATCGTAGTACTAAAAGTCTTGTTTCCACCGTTACCTAATCCGGTTTGCTCGACTACCGCAAAATGGTCATCAACATTCAAGTGGCCCGTGCAATGGTTCGTAAATCTCATGTGGCTAGGGTTGCATTTAAAAGAAATGGTTGTTAAAACACTTTGTTTAAAACATGTTTTAAACAGTGTTTTAACTAGGGCCTTTAAAATATTTTTTTTCAAGTATAATTATGCCAAATACTTTGCAAGGAACATGTAGTATGAGCCTACGGACGAGTTTCACCCGATATAGCCGACGTATATGACATGGAATGATTGGAACCCTCGAAATAGTCGGCTAAATAGCTATAGTACGTAAATATAGATCATTGGTACGGAATGAATGTTCTGATGAGGATGACCGTCGACCGTAAAAACGCTGCATGACGATATAGTCCTGGTTAAATATATTTTTGGTTCGTATATGACAAAGGTTGGAAGCCTATTTGGTCGACGGAGCTATATTTATATTACATTTTAAATTGTCAAAGTCATTCAACTATGACTTTGAGTATTCGTGACGTCATGGCTTGAAAAAAACGTGTTTGTTTTAAATTCATTTTTATTATAAATGCAACCCTACATGTGGCCCTTTGCCCGAAAAGGTCAGCCACCCCTGCTATAGTTAATAGAATGATCAGTTGTTCAACTATAATTAAAAATGCCCTTGGATTAGTCATGTCATGGAACGCTAAGACTGCGAGGGAGTTGGAAAATGTTACGTCTCACTTACCTGATAACCTTGAGTTCTTGCAATTGGTCCCGTGGTCGTTGATGAAATTAGCCGCTGAGGAATCAAACCAGCCATGCTCTCAACCTATAACCTATTCACCGACTATTTTAAAACTGGAAATACATCACAATTTTACAGCACAAGGTGATCAATCACGGTTATTTGTTTAACAATAAGATTTCTGAAAGCTGAAGTAAACCACGCTGTTCTCACTGACCAGCTATAAAACAGTTCACACGCCGATTTGTTTCATCTTACTATAAGATATTATGACGGGTCTGGCTATGACGGTGTGCGAAACGTTCCTCTGATTTTGATCGACAAGTCAAACCAGATTGTCTCCTCTGGGAAGATTGCCCGGGGCTAAGAAACTCGCTGGATTAGATGACGAAGAGCTTTCATAAACGCGAACTGAACTTCATATCATGGGACGAAATGTAAGATATAAGCTATATCAGCATTTACATTCAACATACACGGTACGATTGACCAGACCACTGGGCATCAGGATAGCCTACTGCTGATGTCGAATCATGAATATATTGTTCGTCGCAGGTCACAACCTTGCTTCAGAATGGTTACGAAATTGTTTATGTTATGTACCAAGGTATCACCTCAGAAGACCACAGCTATTAAAACCATTAAACTTGAAAATAGTCTTTATCACATTCATGACAATAAAATGTAAATCAAATAGGAAACTGTGCGTTAAACGAATATTTAACTAACGCGAAATTGTAATCGTTCGATTTAGCGGTTGGGGAGTGAACAGTGAACAATGTGAACGTTTTCCAAGAAAAGATACTCTGGCAGAGTAAGCTATCCAATTATACAGTGCAGTTATGTTCACCATCATTATAACACGATGTACTGCTGAGCCATAGGCCACAACCCGTTCCATCTCATTGAACGTAATCAGCTTAGCACACGGCAGCCCATTCCAACTCAAATGTTAATTACGTGACTGTGTTAGCCTGATCATGTCTGGGTCGCGATTTCCTTTCACATTTGTTTCCTTTCTACTGACAGTTCATTGCATGTATCCTGTCACGTCAGACGTTAGCGAAGGTATGTACCGCAACTCGTACTCGTGCACTGAATAGCGTAAATAATAGGCGCTAACATTTTCAGACGAGAAGAAAGAAATTTCCTTGCTTCTTAATTTTATCGAGAACCATAGGGCGCTGGCCAACATAACCCAGCATGATCTCGTTTCCACGGGGCGAGATCCTCTTGACAGTAACGGAACTACCGACCAAAATCAGAGAAGTCATCCGGAGGTGAGTATAATCACAATCAGTATATTATAACGCGCGTTAGCATAGTTTCTTCATTCCTGATACCCACCATTCAACACTTGGGTACTGTGAAAAATAGGTTACCACGGGAACATGCGGTCCGGACGAATTTTACTGCTACTGGGACCATACGTGTTTGAGGAAGAACTGGGTATGCAACGGTGTTATAGATTGTACCGACGCATCTGATGAAATTGACTGTTTCGAGTGCGTTTATGGTGAGTGTTGTCTTGGCATACGCCACGTTATTATCTTAATTCAGTCGATCAATCCTAGGATCAAGCTCACCACAGCTATTAACTTAGAGGGGATCTTAGGCTATTAAACAACTCAATTTGATTATTCGTACAGATTACCCCGTGGGATTTCTCATTCCGATAAGCCGTGTGTGCGACGGAGTGGCAGATTGCCGGTATGGATTGGATGAACACTATTGCAGTAAGTGTATTCTCTCTATTTTGGCCAGATCACAAAGTTATCTTGCTGCATCCTTCAACAGAACCGAGATGCGATAATGCACATTTTTCGTGTTGCGATGGAGCGCGGGTCTCGGAAGTTCCATGTCCTTGCCTCCCAGCAGAGTGGCAGTGTGATGCAATACTTGATTGCCCTAATCATTACGATGAAAGCGAGGAATTGTGTGGTCATCGTGAGCTCAGTCACAATAGTTTCCGTGCTGCACCGCGCTGCAACAAGTCAATATTACAGGGTCTGATAGATGTGGAGAGGATCAGTACATTTGCAAACATTTCTCATTTTGCGTACCTTGGCATTGGTTGTGTGACGGGGAGAACGATTGCGGGGATAACTCTGACGAAGACAGATGTGGTAATGATGTGTAGGGTCTAAAAATCGAGCCTGGTTTATAAGTGCAGGGTTGAAGAGGTATAATTTCGTGATATCAATCGTTGTCGCATATATATATCCAACTTGGGGGTTGAACAAGGCACGAATTATGCCAGCAGCATGCCGATGGCAATCCAGCTATAATTGTAGGCGCTGCCCGGTAAAGCCCAGTTCAATTATATGAATATCATTCTCCTTCTTTCCTTCAGCATATGAAAGTTCTTTACGCAGTAGAATAGGCCTACTATAGGCCTACAGTAAATATTGCGTGAGTGCAATGTGCATATATAAATGCTGGGGTAAGCTTAAATATAGTCAGTTAAGGACTACGTACTTCTTCTCATCAATCATTTCTTGACTACTAGCCTTCTTGTTAATGATTTCTCAAAAAATTTATGACAGGCTCCAACACTTTTCGAATTGAAATATGCATCGTTTGTCTCTAGGTGTCATGTCTAAAGCTATTTTTCGGCGATTTGCATTGCACTGTTCACAATACATATTACGGCATCAATTCACCCGAATCGTGTAGAAAATAATGCCTAGTTCTATTATTTCCGGTTTTTTTTTTTTAAATATTTTCACTTATGGAGAGGGCTCACAGTGCGGTAAAAGATATTAAGTGAAATCCATATCTTGTCCAGGGTCGAACTACGTGGACTCTCGTGAATCGGCAAGTAACTCTACTGGCGCGTTCGATTGGAGTGGGTGGGGCGAATGGTCGCCATGCAGTTCCGAATGCGACGGGGAAAAGATCAGAACACGCAAGTATAACCGCAGACCAAGGGACCTATATTCAAATCATAAAAGTCAGCGAACTCTTGTCAGGTGTCTATCCGGTCAGTGTTCGGGTGAAACGGCTCAGACGAAAAGCTGCGGGAAGAAATATCCATGTGTTGCGGAGGAGTCTACCGGATGTGGTACGAGAGAGTTCGAGGTGCCAGTAGCACGGGTTGTAGGGGGCAGGAACGCACAGCTTCACGAATGGCCGTGGCAGGTAATATGTAGGCCGGGGCAAAATCTATAGCACGAGTCTGCGCAAACTCGCCAACTCACTGCGTGGTCCTTTGGACAAGAGTGTGTAACACAGGGTTGCCACTGCTGGACGCCCGATTTACCCTCATTTTCCGGTAATGTGTGGTGTTGAGTAAAAAAAAGGTCACTTTGGCTCTACTCCCGATTTCCTCGAATTTTGCGAAACATTGGCGTATGCTGCGACGGACTCCGAGTTATTTTTTATCGCAATTTGATATATCTTCTACAAAAAGAGATGGTGGCGCTTCGTCTGATTACGAATTACTGATTACAAATCAGTGATGGATATTTGTACATCAGAATGGTCAATCTGGTCGGATGAACATCATTGCGATAGATATAGTGATGAATTTTTTTTCGAGCGACAGGTCGATTTTTTTTTGTGCTTGGCACACGTATTTCTGTGCGCGTAGACTTTGTCAGCAGTGCGCACGAGCGCATCTTGGAGGGAATGTTGCTTGTGAGATAATGAGTTTACGAGCAACCCAAGTTTCGAGGCTTTGAAAGCGGGAAGAAATTACTAACACAATATTGAGATAAATATCACGTGGTGTGAAGGGCGTATATCTCCGTTAGTCGGAAGATTTGAATCTCATTACTCAATCATTCCGCTGTGTGTTTGTTTGATACTCCTAATGTTTTCGACGACATTGCTGGTCATTTTACACCAGACCGATTTTCTTTTTATTACGATTCCCCATATACCGAATTGCACCACGGCCCACTCATAGGCTATGTTAAGACACGGCTTACGGGGATCACGTGTGCGATGAGGAGCCTAGCTAAACTCCCAACACTAAGGGTGGAGCTAATGAAGTTGGATTAGCAATTAACCCTTTTAATGGGGGGGGTCACTGGTGACCCAAGTTCAAGTTCATCTCTCGATTTCTCCAAATATATATGTCGTAGCGGACTGCTTTTGGTTTCTATGGAAAGCCTGCTATCTTCTGATTTATATGATACCTAATTTGAAGGTATGGGGCATGACAATTTTCGAATACCGACGATCTTACATGAAGAGTTCGGCTGAAAATACCCATGTCAAAAATTTCCAGATATTTTCCGAGTGGGAAATATAGTCAGAAATTCTGCCAGAACATTAGAAGTCGACTTGTACGGTATTCTGTGTAATTTATCACCGTTTCGAACATCGAACCTTGTTCTGGGGAGTTTTGTGAGGGGGTTTCTTAATTGTGGTCACGCTTCGGTGATTTTCAAGAACATAGTCAAGTTCAAGTCCAAGTTCGCGACGGAATATGAGTCATAAACTGGTTCACTATGCCTGCAGATGGTGGGATATGACAGGAGAAAGTATACCACGTTGTTTCATGCCATTAACTGGGCGGTAGGCGTCCGATTCGGTATTAATCTTGAACTTGACCATTATGACCACTCACTGACCACGCCCATATGTAAATTTTTCATGTATTTTTGATTTTTCGATATCTGGCGAGCCGCGTGGCTTACGGTCATGGTTGACGGCTTGTTTGAAACCAGGCAACGGTGGCTACGCACTGAGGCATCATTTTCGACTCTCCGACGCAACCCTGGGGGTCAGTCTGGAAAAATGAGAGAGAGAAAGAGATTTTTCAGAAAAAAAGTTTGTTTATTTAGTCGTATAAAAAACCCTACACATGGCACGGGGTGTCGATCGAGGGCGGAAACGGTAGAAGGGTATACTCCGGCCACTTTTAAACTGGAACAGCTCAGATTGAAGTCGTGGTGAGGTCACGGTATGAATTTGAAAAGTGATGGTCAGTTCTGCAAAAACTGACCCCCCATTAAAAGGGTTAAGTCGGTTGTCGCGTACGTCAGGATTTATCAACTTAAGATGAGGGAAACCGGTTGATCGCAGCGCAAAAAGTTAATCTCTTGTTAACCGGCTTCACTAAACAACGAATTATGTACCCACCATTGCAGAGCGATATCAATATTCTATAATCCGCTTCTGAGCTGTATCGTACGAATTGGACACTGACTTTCGTTTCGCGATGATATTTCTACCTATTACAGTGGCATTATCAGCAGGCTGTTGTTTCATGCAACAAGTTGACAACTCACAGCCAAGAACGCGTTTTCGGATTATGATGCAACAGATAACGTCACTGATTGAAAACTCGGGACATCTTGACTAATTGTCGCGTCTAACCTTTTCCAACTTCATGCGTTGCGATTAGCAGTATTTAATCACACGGATAGCATTCATCCGGATCAGCTAACTTGTCCGCCCGTAGGTAGGGGTTCTGGAGACGACTTTGGTCGGGCTCGAACCCGCAACCCATCGGTGTTGCAGCTTGTGGATCATACCAGTATGTTATCTCACCACGCCAGGTTGCGAGCGTTCTAATGGTTGTGTCCTAGTCCTAATAGTAATTCATTGTCACTTGTTGGAAATGCGCGAATCAAGTCGAGTTCTCAATTTAGGTACAAGTTTTTAGACCAAGCTGGAACATCCCGTTCTGTGGCGGATCGCTTGTCAAGTCGGACTGGGTACTTTCTGCCGCTCATTGCTTCCATAAAAAGTGAGAGGGTTTGCCGTGTTGATATCGACCGTGTGGGTGCTTAATTCGTACCGCTACAGGAAATACAAGCCGACGGATTACTTTGTGGGGTTGGGACGGAGTCACACTTCTAGAAGAAGGATTGATGACAGTGAGCAGTACGTAGGTGTCGGCGATACTATCATTCATGAATATTACGAGGAATCCAGTCACCGAAACGATATCGCGTTGCTGAAACTGAAGAAGGAAGCCACGGTAATTATTACCTGTGCAGCAATTAAGACTTCTTGTCGTTCGCACACTTTACATTTTAAAAAGTAGGAAGTAGTTTATGATAACATAGCAGCGACTCTTTATGAGTTGAATCATCATGACCGCATCAAATAATATCACGGTAACTGATGACATTTTCGAAGATTGTGCCTAATTGTATTGTCTCATTTGTCATTTGGCGTTGGTCACAAAGATAAAGAGCAAAAAATAGCTTCTAAAAAACCGACGAAGAAAGAATAACATCGATCTCAGGACTGACATCGGGCACTGAGTCGAGGTGGATGTCAGTTCAAGCGTCTCCGACTGGGTTGGTCGTTCGGTGTGCCCCTATCTGTTCATTACATCGCATCGTACATTGTGCGTATGTCTCGAGCAGATGAAAATATAATCCTGACGAGTGATTGATTTATTGAAAGCGCCATTCCAATAGCGGCTACCTTCGATAAACTTCTGAAGAGTATGCGAACCCCTCCATCAAATCTACTTTTAGAAACGACCGACTTGGGCACTCCTAAGACGGTCCATTTTCTTCCGCTAAAACCTGAAGTAGCTTTGACATCTGACATTATGCTCCTGCTTATAATTGAGAATTCTGCGGTGATTCTTTACTTCTACTTGAGCAGCAGCATGGCTAACTACTTTGCCCAACACAGTGTCAACGATCGTATCTGCACCAGTCTGTTATATATGATTATTTCGGCCATCTACGAATTTTTACAGTTGGGACTCGGAGTGAACCTCGTATGCTTGTCATCTGTTTCGGATTGGTTGCGTAATGTCACCGAAGAACCGGAATGCTTTGTGACGGGTTTCGGCGTTGATCAGATGGGTGAGGAAGCGAAGCGGGATTGGTCTAGTAATATCACCTGTTGAAATGTGGCGAATTGCCGAATCCGTTTGTCTGCGTGTAATTATAACATTACCAACTGTGTTGGGAGTTTCGTAACACCGCCCCCAAAATAACCGTTACTGGTTCCGACTTCGTGAACGTGGTTTTGAGCTTGTGCGAGCTCAGCACTAAAACAAATGTCATCACTTGTTCTTTGTCATGTATGTAGACCTGAAGAAGCAAGCACCTCTCATAAAATCGCCATTGTCACTCACAGCTCCCCTTAAGAAGTTTCTACTCTACTCCGTATGGGATCAGAACTAGCACAATTGTTGCTCTTGGTTCTTTGTTATAGATGTAGATTCCCTGATTTATTTGTATTATTCTGTAGTATTGAAAAGCAAAGACTAGAGATACGGGGTGGATGCAGTAAAGTAGTAATGGCTGTCATTTGTCTTCCGTATCTTGACTGTATGGCCATTAAATACAGATTCTTATTCCCGTCATAAAAATTTGTATCTGATCGGGTATAGTCCTGCCAAATATCTAGCGACTCTTCAGAATCTTGACTATGTGCCAGTTAAACAGATGCATGCATTCGCGTCGTAAAAATTGCTGCGTGTGAAGGTAAAAGACCGAATGTCATGCAAGAAGCAAAGGTTCGACTGATAACTCATGAGACCTGTACGAAGCCGTACGTGTACGGGACCCGGGTCACGGATGATATGATATGTGCGGGGCACTTACAAGGCAACGTCGATGCATGTCAGGTAGGTGCAGCCTGCGGATACTGGGTATGTTGTCTTGCGCATCGCTTATTGCATAATTTAGACATGGAGACTTGGCGTATACGTTAGTGACAATATTTCAAATACTCTTGTATATATCACATTGCTTCATAGCTTACGATTTTCGCACGGATAACCAGCGCATCTACCAACCATATCCGAGACACATACGCATGTTGAACCGAGTTGTTGTCCTCCTTTAGGGAGATAGCGGTGGGCCACTGGTTTGCCAGCACCCGCGAGAACGAAGATGGTACCAGGTTGGAATTACTAGCTGGGGCAGGGGTTGTGGCCTGCCTAATCGTCCGGGGGTTTACACCTCGATTTCGTCCTATATTGATTGGATTTCGCGCTACGTTTCGTGATATCAGCGTGGTAGCGACGGGAAGCGTGTGTGTTCGATTACTCCTTGGAGATTGATGGTGAATTGGTTTCAAAATAGATGAGATATATGTGTGTAAAGTTTCATTTCTGTCGTCTCCCGTTGCACTATCTTGACGAACCTTGACTGTCAGATATAAGGTTAATGTGTGACGAGCTGGAAGAAATTGTTCGAGGGTAATGAAAGTTTTCTGTAGCTCGAATGAGAACATCGAAAGTTATCGCGAAGTTTCACATTTCACCTCGTATCTATTCCATAGTACATATGTTGTGGATATTGCACGCTTTGAGAGCCAGCGCCGCGTACCTGGCCATGTGTTCGGCCCGAATCTATGATAGATATTGCGTACTTTGAGAGCCAGCGCCGCGCACCTGGCCATGTGTTCGGCCCGAATCTATGATAGATATTGCGTACCGATCCGAAAAGCAGTCTCCCATGCGTCTCGCACAGAAACGCAATACATTTGTCTGCGTAGATGTTAGCTCAGACACATCGAAAATAAAAACGGAGCCTCCAGGAAACTGTAATGGCGATAATGTTCCATCGTAGATTAATGAACAAGCTCATATATTAAATACATCTATTATTCCGAAACTAGAATAAGACTCCTATATATACAGGTCTATATAGATCCGAGCTAATGGTTCACGTTCGTGTTCTGTGTGCGAACCTTGAAAATTTTAGAGGTTCACGTTCACAAACCTTTGAACCTTTTTCATATATTGAAATTTTTCACGTCATAGCATCTTAGGTTTGAAATTCTTCGCATTTCATCTTCGGGTCACTCCATGGATGGCCACTCCATGGATGGCCGGCAGCATAAAAAATCAGACACTAAACGCAATCACACAACCTCAAGAGCTAATTACGATATACATGTAGGTATAGTCAGCAATTGATGGTTATTTAACCAAATAATGGAATGCATTGTAGTTTGATGTAAATCTAACAAGTGTATGGGTTCCATCCTGATTTGATGTGTTTATTATATCATAAAAACCAAATCCGTGTGATTGGGGTTTTGGCTACTCCTGTATACCTTGTTGAAGGGATAATATCGGTAGCAAGTATAAAGAAACCCGTTTTACGCTCTGCTCAATATCAATGTAGTAATACTAAGACGCCGAAAACAATGTCCGGTCTGGCTAAGCTTACTCCTCGTCGAAATGGTTTGTGCAAAGCGACGGAAGATTGATTTTATGAGGTTGTTATATCGTTTGATTGCTTCAGTTGATACATTTGGCGACCGTTAAAGAATCAGTATGTTCTTCAGTGCTGTGTCATAATCTGGAGTATGTTCTTCAGTGCTGTGTCATAATCTCGACCGAGTTGTCGCTATCGTGTACGTACGTACGTTGATATATCAATTCACTTGAATGTAGGGTTGGAATGAGCAATATGTCGTTACGTGACGTCACGAGGTTCACGTTCGCGTTGACAAGAATCCGAACCTTTCAGAAGTTCACACCATCCCTAGCTCCTTGCTTGATCCTCACAAACGGATTGTCGCCAATGAGCATTTAATGACAGAAAAATGATACGCTTCGGTGCGGGCGACAGTTGGACGGCTGTGTGTTATTACTTGCATTCAATAATACAAGAATCAGAATAAAAAAATTATGTAGCTTATTCGAATCACAGTCCACGGAGGATATGCAATTCTAAAATCGATTTGTGCAAAATCAGGTGCTTGACTCAGCCGGTACTTGAACCTGACCCGAGTATTCGAGAACTATTGTTACAATATTCAAGACCTGAGTGTGAAAAGGTCAGAATCGCACACAAACTACACTATATACTATAGCGCTGAATGGAAATGACACTACTCGATCGCCGCTATAGCAATGTCAATTCCACGAACCATCGACATTGAACATACGTATGCGTTATGATACATCTTTTGGATGCTGTGACACCGTCCATCGACGATTCAAGTCTGGGAGGAAAGAATCGAAACGATAATTCTTGTTGATTTAAAACTTTGATTCCCGAAGGTCGTTGGTACTCGGCACTTATACTAGAATCGAATCTGCATGTCCAGCGGTAAGTCGTATAGTATGACCTATAAACTGGAGTGCCGATGTGCATAGTACAAATGAATACACAGTTACCACTGATCTATAACAGCCACGTCAAGTCAATGACTCTGTGAAGCTTGGGAGGGGGTCCCTGGTCGGATATAGTTTGCAAGAAGTTCCATTTGTGTAATTTGATTGCTCGACACTGTCCGATTGCTCGGTGTCTTCATGCGATCGGAGCGGTCTTGTTTGATTTAGTAAACACCCCTCTTGTTCTGTGATGGAAAGTAGCCGATGTTACTCAATAGTGCAGTTAACAAGAATTGACATGGCTGTACATAAATAAATATCAATACCTCTCATACACATAGACGTTACACTATCAGAGCTATACATTGATTTCGATATCAATGGTATTAGTGTGCGTCTGGTGTGCGTGCGCATGGTTCCATGATGGGGTAGATCGGCGCCTACGATATTCGTATCGTAAGCCCCGGGTGAATCATGCACGGGCGTGATACTGTAGATGCGTGGAGTTGACAGCGGGTTAAGGGAGAGTTGATATGTCAATTATTTGTCATTCTCGGTTGTCAATGTTTATAATTGCCTGCCCATATCCCTAAATGATTCCTTCAGCATCTTGTTATTTCGAGTAAAATTGTAAATTAGACAGGGTAAAATGTAAAATGGTATTTTCAATAATTTCATCTCGGGTTGAAGCGAGTTATCCTGGAAAATTGTGCGATCGTTTCAATTCAGGAAAATAGGAAAGATGGCTGATATAGGAGGCGAGGAATATATGCATAATCAATCATTTAGATTCCATGTCGCGGACTATTTGATTGAACTGACGGTGACAGATATTACAAAATCAGGGTGTGAATTCTGAAAGGTCGTTACGAGAACTTGAAACGGGGTTCCAGGCTCCATTCTAAAATGCATAGTGCTTAATATATCCTCGAGGAATTCTCTGCGTAGGGGCCTGATAACGTGATTACTATATAGGAGATCGACATATGTAGGCTATATAACCACCAACCAGTGATCAAACACCTTTCTTGGCTCTAATCTGTTGAAATTGCGGGGTCCCGGTCCCAACAGGGAATTGTTTTTACATTCAACTCCCACGTTATTTTATGCTATTGTACCTAAAGCAGGGGTGTCAAACATACGGCCCGCGGGCCGCATCCGGCCCGCCAGACGATTTCATCCGGCCTGCGAAGCAATTTTGAGTAGATTGAAAATTTGTACCAAATGTTGAGATTTTTTCCGTCAAATAATTTCGTTAAATATTCCCTCAAGGCAACAAATGTCGAGCATGGTAATTGTTCATAGGCCACATTATAGCCACCCGACTACGGCGTTGTGCTTTCACTCTCTCAAATTCGAGAAGGCTAAAAGTGCAGACTGAGTTGAAAGTTTTATGGAAAAATGGACCAAAAAGTAGCCATGCACAGAACTAAAAACGCCAATGCGGAACCGTTATATGCAATTTACATAAAAATATAGTAGTTACATAAATATATAATTCAAATATCTATGATCGCACTGCTTGGGGAGAGTAACCCGATGTGCGATCCAAATTCATACGCCCGCGTTTACAGTTAAATATATATTGTATTGCTCACAGCGCATACGCGTGGCTGACGGCAGATTGCAACTATCGCCACTGTTGCATCGGCTCGTTGTAACCGGACAATCGTCGTATTTTTCCTAATACAATTCTTTACGAAACTTTCTGGAATATAATCCCTATGATACGTGTATTGCTTGATAATAAAGTATTCAATTGAAAAGCAAGGACACGAGTTTGCATTTTGGAATCAGTTGATTGATCCGGCCCGCGGGCGATTTGAAGGCTTGAATCCGGCCCGCGACGCAATTTGAGTTTGACACCCCTGAGTCCTAAAGGTTGCGCCCTACATTATATGCACTTGAATGAATACTATAAATGCAAAACAAGCCTTGAATCCGCATGAGCTTACCTGTCTCGTTGACCGCTCTCTTCCTGAAAATAAATTGCCAGGCTTGAGTCTGTGTTAACAATAGTTAAAATTTAGGTCAACTTTGGAGCAGGGGGATTTGGAACATTTCTATCGGCCGGCATTTGCCTATAGCCGTCGTGTCCACAAATATAGTGAAGTACAGTACAGAGCCCGCTCTTACGGGCTCGCGACCGAATTAATTGAAATTGACTGTCTCGGGAAGTGCCAACATTCTCGATGTCTTTCCACTGCTAGAATTAAAAATCGTCATACAGACCGAGATTTTTCTAGGCAAAACATGACCAAAAATTGAAACCTTCAGATGTGCGCCGTAATTCGGCACGCAGCGTATCTACGCCCAAGTACAAGCTGTCGAGTACTTATCTGCTCTATAGTATCTTGTAAATAAGGGGTCGCCGATTCAAAACGGGTCACGGGCCACTTTTTCAAAATTCGTAGAGGCCGCGGTCCGCATGAACTCAATATCGAGATAAAAGAGGCCACACACTTTGACAGCCACGTTTTAATTAGGGCTGGGCAAAATCGAGTACCTGAGTGATTCGATTCTGAATCACGTAATATGCTTCGAGTCGAGT
>ATSW01053726.1:0-10637 GCA_000444245.1 Botryllus schlosseri | reverse complement strand
AATAAAAGGGTCCCCAAAAGAAACACTTTTTGAATAAGAAGGAGTTGCAATATCGTAAAAATAACGACATATTTGGAAACAGCATGAAATTTCCGTTCTAAAGAGAAGTGCCCCCTTAACTGGGATACGGTGGCTTGACGTAATTTTTTAGTAATCCTGTCCGGAAGCAGTTAGCATCTAAATGAGCAACGACATCAGGTCTCGATTTGTCTTCTGTGATTTAAAGTCTAATTTTTGGTTTTTCTTGAAAATTCTACAGAACTGTGTAGTGCGAAACGAGCCAAGCCTGCTGTACAGACATTTGCCATTCTCATGATTAGAAGAGTGGACTTTGATTTGATATGAACTGAACTTTATTCGATTTCAAAGTTTTGCGAATTCAGTTATTGTAATTCTAATCTAATTTGGAAACAACTGTATACCTATAATTGTGATTCTGATCTGATTTGGATAAAAACTAGCTATAATTATAATTCAAATCTAATTTGGAAAAATTGTGCAGCTATGATTTCAATTCTAATCTAACTTGTGGAAAAAAACTGTACTAGCTACAGCTGTAATTCTAATCTGATTTGAAAAAAAAACTGTACTTCTATAATTGTATTTCTAATCTAATTTGTGGAAAAAGCTGTACTAGCTACAGTTGTAATTCTAATCTAATTTGGAGAAAACTGTATACTGTGTATAGCTATAATTGTTTTTCTAATCTAATTTGGAAAATAATGTACAGCTACAATTGTAATTCTAATCTAATTTGGAAAACAATGTACAGCTATAATTGTAATTCTAATCTAATTGGAAAAAGACTGTATAGCTAAAAAAATTCTAGTCCCCCAATTCTAGCGTTGAAACATCGAAAACATACGGGTATGACACGGGATGAACTGAACTTGATATTTCTATTGCATTTCTCTCCAATTCATAATTTTACTAAATTTTCAAGTATTTTGGAATTCAGTATTGTCAATTCTTATCTAATTCGGAAAAAACGTGTAGCTGTAATTCTGGTCCGATTTTGAAAATCTGCAAATTTGCTAGTCCGGTAGGCTGTCATTAACTGCTCGAACAACACGATCTTGCGGACGTAGGTCGCAGGATTGGCATTCAACTGGACGGGAAGAAATGCATGTCCGGGGAAGAGGTGGACATGAGCGACGTGGATCAGCTCTCCTGCGTGATACCCGAAGTGTCCGTCTTCTACAGGGCCAGTCCGAAGCACAAGTTGAAGATTGTCAAAGTAAGAACGGGTGTTTGATTGAGGCTCCGAGTTCCGGGTTGCGATTGCTGTGATTTACCCCTGACGAGTGTCAGCCGAAAATGTTCTGGTTTTTTTCAATATGAATATATTATTCAATTGTACATAAAGTTATGTACCTCCGAGAAACTCTTTAAAATGGCTAATGTCAATCTGGTTGCTGAAATATTGTAAAGTCAGTCTAAAATCGTAACCACTTGATGAGGAAGTTGCCCGACAACTCAATACTTCCTCGAGTAGTTTGAAAAAAGTAGACGCGCTTCTTTATAGACCATCTCTGGGAGTGACATGGCACCAAACTTGCTGTTCAACCACATTTTTATAGCAGTACAATCCCGAAATTTTGCGCAGGCTCTGCAGAGGACCGGCAAAGTGGTGGGCATGACGGGCGACGGTGTCAACGACGCCGTCGCCTTGAAGAAGGCGGACGTCGGCATCGCCATGGGCACCACGGGCACAGACGTTTGCAAGGAAGCCGCCGACATGATACTCGTCGAAGACGACTTGACCACTATTTTGTGAGATTCAATTTTGCCAATTTGCCGTCACTATTTTTTATAAATATTATTCTTTCCAGAGCCGCTATCGAGGAAGGAAAGGGAATCTTTTACAACATTCGTAATTTTGTGTCTTTCCAACTGAGCACGTAAGATTATATTGACTGACGGGAGGTACAATTACGCGAATGTGCACTCGTAATCACGATTTTTGTGTTTCCGCAGGAGTATAGCGGCTCTTTCATTGATCGCTATTTCCACTCTTGTGAAATTGCCCAATCCGTTAAACGCTATGCAGATCCTGTGGATCAATATTATCATGGATGGGCCGCCAGCTCAAAGGTGCGTGTCGTGGGTTTAGTTGTGTTGCGAAGCTTTAATTGCTTATGACCTGAGAACTCTCACTCGGTACTTTTGTTTCTCTCATAACCAGTGAGAGCGACCAATCATTCAATAATCGTGCGTTTCGCTGAGGCTCCATTGTTTTCTCACAAACAGATTGAACGCAGTGATCGAAGCTTACAGCTTACGTTGTCGTAAACTTGTAGTATAGTAATAAAATAGAAAAATGTATATTTCTGTTGTCTATGTTCTTACCTCAACCAAACCTGTTTTATTCAAATTGAATTCGAATTTAGTCTATATAGTCCTCAACCATTGGCGCAAGCTGGAATTGTATCATATCAATTTGTAAATAGGTAAGGTATCACATCTTATAAATTCGTTTCTCTATTCTCTATTTTGGATGGTAGAGTGGTAACTATAAACTGAGGCTATGCAATTACTTACATATAGTTTGACAGTTCTACGTATATGTCAGCGATACAGCGCCTTCTTGCGTGCATATTTGACTCTATCTTCGTTCATCGGTTCGGAATCAATGACCACTCAATCAGTATTTCAAACAGCTAGCAAAATGCAATGACGTAATCATGACACATACTTCGAAAACTCAACTTGACTTGAATTGTGACTTGACTTGACTCGACTTGACTCGAGTCACCTCCAAAAATCGAGTGACTTGACTTGACTCGAGCCACCTTCGAAAATCGATTGACTTGACTTGACTCAAGTCAAAATGTGCAGTGACTCGAAATGACTCGTGACTCGAAGGTAGTGACTTGATCCCAACACTGGTGTTCGCTAGCCCTTGCTGTTAATTTACCTGTGTTGTCTACGCTTGATGCTACTTGCTGCTGTGAGAACAGATTATCTGCTTCTCTGTAATAAATTTAGTCCGATTGAAGAAATGTCTCAGGCCTCGACGGGTCAGGTCAAGATAGATTGTTCAACAAGCTGCGTATTTCTATATCACAGCAGGACGAATTAGTAATGTTTTATGAACTGAGGTGGTCAGTGGTCAGACACCAAGTATTTCGGCTTTTTTCTAGTTTTCTACTTGTCATCGAGTAGATATTTACGGATTTGCTTCTACTTCTACTTGAGCGGCAATGCTGACTGCTTTTACTCTCTCTGCCCACGAAGCATGTCGTAGTCCACTTGACTAGAAAGTGAAAAGCGCATTGGAATGAGCTCGTACTTTATTGAAAATATTTATTTGTTTAATTTAATTATTTCAATATGCAATTTGTGTAATGATTCTTTTCAAGTGTTTATATACTGGAACTAGAAGACTGCTTTAATCATGATGCCCATATTCGAAAATATGTTCTCATTACAACTTGAGAGCCTCTCATCTGCACTTTATATTCTTTTTATGTAATATTTTTTTCAAATGTAATGATAACTGCTGACGAGTGGCACCGGAAAAAAACTCAATAACTGCCCCGGATATGCAGTCTGAAATCAATGGCAGACACGATTGTTATGCTAGGTTGATGTTTTGTTCAATTGCCTGAAGCTCAATGTAACGTGCCCTTTGCAGTCTCGGCGTGGAACCGGTGGACCCTGACGTTATCCGCCAGCCGCCGAGGAAAATGTCGGAAGCGATTTTGTCGAAAGGGCTGTTGACGCGTGTAGTACTCTCTGCCGCCATCATCGTTGCCGGCACGCTGGGCGTGTTCTGGCGAGAAGTAAGTGGATGTTTTGTAGTAAGCGCCTGCAGGAGTTAGTCGTTGATTTGGGAACTGTCCATTTCCTATTTGCTGGGAAGCAAACAATAACTGTGCGACAAGGCAACTATTAGGCTGAGAGAAGATTCGGATACTTGAATCCGAATTGAGCAATACTAGTTTCAATACTCTCTTGATATCATTCCGGTATTCAAAATCTGACGCACAAGTCTGTACACATTGGTGGGAACGTCATTTCTGTGACATAGTTATTGACCCGCGTCGTTGTCGCGAATGTGCTATGAAATAGATATAGTCAAAAATTGCCTTCAAGGTTGTGTAACTGGCATTATTGTATTTCTGGTCGTATAAAATTTACATGTTTGAACTTTTTGTGTCACCCATGCTGTTATCGCATCATAATGAGTGATACTCAAAGACTTGACGCGGAGCCTGATATTACTCGATTCGGGATCAAGTGCCGGTACTCGAGTTTGTCTGGCCCAGGGGTCACCAACATGCGACTTGTCAGGGCTGTAGCCAAGTCCCAAGTCAATCTCACTGTTATGGTTTTAACTCGAGTCATTTTCAATTCATCACCGAGTCAAGTCCGAGTCAGAGTCGTAGTGTTGTGACTTAGGAGATGGTAATAGCATTCCACGGAGGAAGAATTAGCTGATATGAATGAAGCTTACTGAACGACTTGCGGAATGCCCACAAGATCAAGCTCTGCGAGGAGATAGTTTTCCAGCAAAGACTGTGTCTAGCTAACCCCGATGTCGATTCTTTAGTCTCTGAAATGTATTATCAGGTGCGCAGCTCATAGTTCTCAATAGAATGAAAGTGATGATCATGATGTTTTTTGTTTTCGGCTATTTGTGTTTCTTTACGAATATATTATTTCTTTTGTGGTAACTATGACGTCCATGTTAGAGAGCACAGCCTCGTACTGACGTAAAGTTTAAAAAACGTGGTTGTTAAAGTGTGTGGCTTATTTTATCGCGATATTGAATTCATGCGGCCTGAGGCCTCTACAAAATTTGGAAAGTGGACAGCCCTAGTAGCTTAACACAGCATTAGGATGTAGTGATATGATGTGTTCACAAGTGCCCAGCTTTATATCTTATAATCACCACTCTTATTTATTATATCCTTTGTGTCAGTGGCTCTTTCCTAGCGCTGGGTTTGATGCGATAAGAACGTTACGATATCTGTGCTTTAGATGCAAGACAACGAAGTCACTCCGAGAGACACAACGATGACCTTCACATGTTTTGTTTTCTTCGACATGTTCAACGCGCTGAGCTGTCGATCGCAGGTCGGTGTGTTTCGCCATAGCTTCGTGACGCGATGATTATGTTTTTGTGTTTTGTTTCGCAGAAAAAGTCAATATTTAAAATTGGATTCCACACGAATAAAGTCTTTTTATTCTCGGTCGGCGCCTCGCTGCTCGGGCAGCTGCTGGTGATTTACTTTCCGCCGTTGCAGGCCGTGTTTCAAACCGAGGCTATTACCTTGTTTGGTGAGTTTCTGGAATTTTCAGAAATAGGATAAGATCCGGTGTGACGAAACCAGTATCAAAATGCCAAGTGGAAAAAGTAAACTTGATTTGGCTCAAAAAACTGAAGTAGAAGTGTAAGTAGCCTAAAAATTCAACCACTCGCAGCAGGAGTGCAATACTCTAGTACTCCGATCCGATTCTGTTCCGTGATCCAAAATCATGAATTTGTATGTATTATTTCGAAGGCCGCAAAACTATCAGCATTACCATCCTAATTGTGTAAAATGGGTTGAAGAATTTATGGAGCCAGATTCATAACAGATCTGGTTTTTAAATAATAGGCTTGAAGCATCAATGTTCCAATTCGATGAAAAATGTCATCTTGGCTAAAAATGTACTGCTGGTTTGATTACGGCCCAAGCCTTATGCCGCTCTGGTCCAAAGTTCGAAATCGACCGGTCTTCCATTTACATCACGCCTTTTTTATTTTTAGATCTCGCATTTTTAATCGCAATCTCGTCATCGGTCTTTGTGTTTTCCGAATTGACAAAAATCATGTTACGAAGACGCGACGTAAAGGCGCCGAAGATATCTTGCTTCGGCTCGTCCTACGTCTGAAACGTAGCGACCGCGAGGCGTCGTCGTCTCCTAGAGGGAGAGATTTTTAACCGTTGAAAGATCCGTGCAATTGCTCTTGCTACAAGCGACGCTCTCGGGCCCCGGTGCCGGACTTGCGTGCAATGCGTACGTGCGAAGAGTAGCCTACAGGACTTGTCGGCGTGTTTGTAAGCAAATTGTGTGTGCGAACAATCCGCCATTTTGTTACTGTACATCTGAGTGTATTTGATGTCTCAATCTCTTCAGACGCTATGACAGCATTTGCTACGAGAATTTTTACAGAACAATGGCTGAAATAGCGCTGTGCTAGGCGTTCGTTATGCAAGCTTTGCAGTTATTGCTGATTTATACGAACTAATGTGAACTAAGCGGATAATCTTTACCTTTCGTCGGTATTTACACTTGTCGTGATTAGCAATCTGTAAGTTACGGCCCAGTTTTCATCTATTATAGATTGTAAAGCTTACGTGATTTTGTTAATTTAACGTACTTCAAAATATATATACTTAATGTGTCGTTAATTCTTGTCACACTTTTGAATCCAAGTTGATCAGAGCGGCAATCTGAAATTGCGGGATGCGACGTAGATGTACACATAATATCATGAGCATGTAGTATGTAGGTGTAGGCCCATATTTACCAAAGTTGTGTTATCATCAACCTACAAAGATGAGGCGTAATGAAGGTATATCAGAGAGCTGAACGACCAACATAACTTTTGGTTCCATCAAATCTAATTCTAGTGTTACCACTTGATTCACAAAGTGACACGCCCCTGAATACAAAGGTGAAACTAGTCATACCAGATGAAAGATGTATTGTATAATATATATATATGGAGAGTAGAATGTGAATGTAGGGTCACGAAACATGCTACACATGACTTTTCGATTTTATCAAATCCACGCAGAACTGGAGAAGCAACGACAAGGCTCATTCTCTACCAATGGGTTTGCATCTTCAGCAGGGAATAGAGCGTCTCGTAAAGCCAGTTCCTGCGTAAATCTTTTCACTATTCCACAAGCCGACAGAAGCATCTGACCTGACAAATTACAGCATTAAATCTCCCCCCCCCAAAACAAGGCATGATATTGCGTCTAACACACACGGAAATTCTACGTTTTCCTAACCCCCTCCACGCGCGCGTCGATATCCGCCCGCTTCACCTCCAGCCTGTCGATCTGATCCTGTATTTTTGCGCAAGACTCGCGCTGACGCAGAAGCCGCCTCTGAAAATCTTTCACCGATTTCAACAGTGCCTCGTCGTTTCGCATGTTTTCGAGGCTGCTTTCAAGAAGTGATACTGATTTAGATTTGGATGGCTCACTCGGTATTGTCGCATCCGACAGACAAGTCATAGCTGTGGTCTGTGTTTTTACGGTAATCGGCAAGGACGCTTCAGGTCCGATTGTACTCGGCTGTTCGGCCGTTTTCGTTGACGTCACCCCGGTTTGGTGTGTTGATTTTAAAATCGTCTCTTCTGTATCGTGAACTGTAGACGTTGGTGGTTTTGGTTCGAATCCAGAATTACTTTCAACAACGCTATTGCTTTCGGTTGTGTTTGCGCTGCTAACCGCCGTGTCGTCTTTTGTCTGAGAATTTGAGCTCGACACTGATTCCGCTTTTCTCTGCTGCCGCTGGGCTTGTATCTGCTTCATCAAGCGATTCAACGCTTTAGGAGGCGTACTCTCAGCAGTATCTTGACTAGCGTCATGCCACACCGAATCCGTACCTTCCAAAACACTTACCGATTCCGTGTCCGAATCTGGACGCGCTCGTCGTAGGTCCCGGCCTAACATTTCCGATTCCTGGAACCGCAGTCCCGGCGGGCCGAACAGCTCCTGACAGGCTTTCTTTGCCAGGGCGTTGTCGTCCCATTTGTAGTCGACGTGACGTTGCCGCCGCAGCCCGTCCTTCATCGCCAGTTCTCTCAAGTCGCTCAGCAGAGTCTTGCTCTCTTTGTCCAGCCTCGCGGATTCCAGAGCGGCCTTGAATAAAAGTAACAACTTGAAATGTAGTCAGTAAAGAAGTGTTTCTACTAGCTGAACGGCTACTTCCTCACGTGGGTATGATTTTCGGCCGCTACTTCAACTTCAGATTTTTTAGCAAAGCCACACCTACAATATTTACTTTTATACTTACTTTGACCACCTCTCGATATAGTAATAGGTAATAGTAGGTCTATGTGTGAATGCAGTGCGGAGGACACCGGGATATGATTTTCTGACACCAAATCAGCGAGTGGAATGGAATTGAATCGCGAAAAAATTTAAATTTAAGTCTCGTGACTTTTATTACCTAGTCAGCGACAGTAGTCAGCATTGCTACTAATGCGTGTGTAGTAATCACAAATTAATGGTGTCGCTGATGGTCACTGGTCCCGTCGTAGTGCATGTATCGAATGGGTACACAATGTCTCGCTGCTGTCTAGGTCATTGGCAAGTTTCGTGCCGTTCCGCCAAATCCGCCTACATCAAAATTTTATACCTCAATTCAGAAATGCAGAAGTTGGAAGACTGCTCCATTAATGAAAGAAATATAACAAAAAATTTTGAATAGTTTGGAAGAAGTTTGGAATGTATTTTCTGCACGGTGTGGTAACGAGAGAGATCATGATCATGGTCTACTTACGTACAACGCAATGGCGCAAGTGTAGTACAAAACTGTTCAAAAGCAGCATACCACTCGTTTTGGACAAGTTAGGCTATATGCGAAAGCTACGGAGACTTTCAAACACTTGGCAGAACAATAATACAGGCTATAGGCCCAATAAACATCAAAGTCGCATTTCTTCCAAACGACACTCAACAATCACAATCAAGTTGGTGGTCTTTAAGATCACTTTGCGAGTTTTGCTTGCAGTATCAATATATAATCTTAAGGCACCATACATTTGTTTTAATTGAAATTAATTTTGATTTTGAAGGTTCATCGGTCCCAACATTGGTTTTGAAGTCCGCGAGGTCAAAAAGGTTGAGAACCACTGGTCAAGGCTATAAAATTCTATCATCATGGTACATGGGGCAATATATCTGAACTAGGGTTGGAATATCCGGATAACGGTTAACCGGTTAACCGCAGGTATTTTCACTATCTGATATCCGGATATTTTTCTGCCGGTTAACCGGATAAAAAAGAATCGTTGCTGATGCATTTTACACGTTTTAGTAAGCTTCAATAAGTCGTATTCAGTGTTGGCGCGGCCGATAAACGAGAAGCGTGTTGCCAATTAGCGAGATGCGTCTGTACACATCGCACAATGTAATGTGACGCGATCTCCTGCTGAGAAGATCGTTAAATTAGGTCATTGATTGCCGCGCGCTCGGCTATCGTCTCTGGCCTGATTTATCGCGTCTTCAACAAGCCGATAGTTCCACTGGATTGAAGAATCGCATCTGCAACAGGCCATGTGCAGTGTACACACTATTCCATCGCTGGCCTGCACAATCGCATCTTCATTGGCTTGGTGCTCACGATATTATCGTTGACCTACACAATCGCATCTGCAATAGGCCTACGAACGATATAATCGCTGGCCTAACCATCTCGGACCCAGCATGCATTGGCTCCTATCTCTCGATGGCTTGTTGACGATATGCCGTTAAGTGTATTCTAATTAGTGATTCTGAGAGTGACACCGCGAAACTGAATGACATCGAATGTGCGTGCGTGCAAGCGTAATTGATTTCCGCTGATGATTGATTCGAAAAAAAAAATCGAAACCCCCTGATTTTATTTCAATCCCCCTACATTTTCGGCTGGCTGCGTGCCTGATCACGTGAATTAGAGCGAGGTATCATGTCGGCATCAATTCCAGTATCAGCTAGTCGTCCTTCTAGTACTCCAAACCTAAACATAAGGATGGTCAAAAGCAGGGGTGGGCAATTATTTTCCTCCGCGGGCCAAATGAGAAAAATATATACGTTGGCGGGCCGAGTGAAAAACATTAGCTATACTTTCCAGCGTATTTAAATTTTATTTCGAAATTACATTGTTAATAAATGCTGCTCAATAAATGTGTTGATATTAGGTAATGAGAAAGTGACTGTTAACTAAAAAATATATAATAGCTGTCATGATTCGAAACAATGTTAAACATGATACATTTTAACTCTCTTTAGATCCCTATATACATTCTTTTATTGAGACTCTAAAACAGTGGTTCTCGAACTTTTTTTAGGCACGCCTCCCTTTATGATCGTGAACAATTTCGCCCACACTTATGATGTTATTACATAATATTAAAAAGTGCAACCAGAATGCTAGCAATCCTAACTGATAGTTTGATGGCATGGAAGATTATGGCTGTTGATGAGAGAATTATGAAATTATAAGAGTTAGACAATACACTGAGCAATACTTATATAATTGCGGTATATTGCGCGAAGCACGAAAAAAATTTTCAATAAACTTCGGCTTCGCGCCAGCCTTCTGATGCTTTCACGTCTCCCAGCTCGAGGAACCACTGCACTGAAATGTATATGCAATAGCGCAAAGCTTATTTTCTTGGTCGCTGTCTTCCGAGCAGTGTGCAGGTTAAATAACCTTTATGTTGAGCGAAGCTTGCAGTTTTTCTGAACTTCACCCTCACTTGACCGAGTGTTTCGTGATTTTGTCATAAGACCGACTTCAATTAAAATCCTTAATCTCGGAAAAAACAGAAACGATGGGTTTACCCATGACTCCAGTATGACAATATTTAGTGCTCTAAATTCTAATCCTAAACCCTCATCGAATTTCAGTTTTCGACTTCC
>ATSW01053716.1:0-15451 GCA_000444245.1 Botryllus schlosseri | reverse complement strand
GAGAATGGATCCGATGTATGTCTGTAAAATAGAGTACTTCTTTTAACAGGGCATCATTCCTATCGAGTCGATTTTAAACAAGTTTAGCGCGGCTATAATAGCCCATAACACACCCCAATTTATTACATACAACCGGAGATGGACAGATAATATATTTTCACATTTTCCTAATCAGATTAGAATTAGAATGATAGCTACACAGATTTTTTTTCAAATTAGATTAGACATAGAACGACTATATACGCAAAGAATGGAAAGTGAATTACATCCCGAATAAGAAAGAAATACATCAAAAATCAACTTCACTTCAATCAAAGTTGATTCTGGTATCACGAGAATGGCAAATGTCTGTACACCAAGCTTGGCTCGTTTCGCACGATACAGTTCTCCTGCAACATTTTTGGGCAAACCAAAAATTCGATTATAATTAAAGTGACATCATAGAGAAATTTCATGGATTAGATTAGGATTATAACGACAGCTCTTATAGTCAGATTAGAATTGCGGTTACTGAGCTCCCAAAAACTGCTAATTGAGTTAAATTCCTCATTAGAAGGAAAAACAGCAAAATCGAGTTCAGTTCGTAACAAATCAGGGTTGATTCTCACGGGCACGAGAATGGCAAATGTTTGTAGGCTACAGCAAGCTTGGCTCGTTTCGCACAGTTCTCCTGTAGCATTTTCAGGAGAGCCCGAAATTGGATTAGAATTCAAATTAGAGCATTAAAACGGTTGACAAATTAGATTTGAATTATGTTACCGTCATTTCGGTTCAATTAGTGTAATTCGGCAACGACAATGATCTAGTTTTCCAAGTCTACATTGAATCACAAAAATATCGCTTACGTAAATCGCTTCCTTCTGATATCTGACGTTTAAATTGCAAAGGATCGAGGCCTGATTGAGCTCGGACATTTTTGCCATGTCGTCCAGCCCTTCTGCGTTTGTGTCGTCCATCGGACGCAAGACGGACGGGCCAGCCTCCGAACACCACATCCGTTTCGTCTGAAACAAAGCAAATGAAAAGGCGTGTCGATGTCGATAGCAGCAAGATCAGGCTTTTACAGACCACCAATCTGGTTAGTTGATGGTCAAACTAAGCACTGTTTTTGAGTTGTTGGTGTTCTATAGTTCTAGTTGCGAACTTAAAACAACATGGTTTTAGAACAACTAGAAAACGCGTGTAGTCGTTTGTCGTGAATCGTGATACCGTTGTTCTGTTGTGTGATGTTCTTGCAGCCATTTCTAGTTTAGAGTCATCACTACGAACAATGGCGTAGCCAGCGGGTGGTTCCTTGGGGTCGAAACCCCTTCCATTTAAAACTCGAACCCCGTTCTTTCGAAATACCGATTCTTTCTCTAATATTTCTTAGCTCATTTGCAATTAAATAATTCACATTATGATAAAATATAGTTAGTTGCGGATTTATAATGTTCGTAAGCTCTAAATCCAGTTCTAAATTATGAAAAATAAGTAGTTCTAGTTCTATTTCTAGTTGTGAGTTTTGGAAAGTGAGTAGTTCTAGTTCTGGTTGATAGTTCCGGAAAGTGAGCAGCTCTATAGTTACGAGGATTGAAATGTGTGTAGTTCTAGTTCTTGTTCTAGTTGAGAGTTTTGAAAAGTGAGTAGTTCTATTTGTATTTCTAGCAGATAGTTATAAAAGTGAGTAGTTCTAGTTGTAGTTGCTCATTATGAAAATCCAGTAGTTTACACAAGTATATCAGCAGTTCCTCACCTCGCCGTAATCTGATTTCACGACCATTTCCACAGAGTCGTTCTCTTCCACTGTGGCGGGCACCCAATCGTCCGGAGAATCCCCGTTCACAAGCCAGACGCGCGCGCCCTGAAAAACAGCTATGGTCAGTCACGAACGGAGGTGCTCTAATTAGAGTTGCTACTCAAGTATGAAAATATTAACCAATCGTATATTGAAGTTTTGTATATCGAAGAGTGGCTTCAAGTAGACGTAGAGTTGTGAATTTCAACTCAATTACTAGTAAAAGCAGCGATTTAAAATACATCTCAAAACTACTTCTAGTAATAGTACCAAAGGAAGATCTGAAACGTTTTCGAGCAAGTCGTTCCAAAAACTAGATCTGGCCGATGGATCGCACACCTTTATCAGCATATCTTTCAAAATGACAACATGCATCTTCGCGACAATAATGCAAAATGACTCACGACACTACTAATCGGTGCACTTTTCCGAAAATAGATCGAGTTACCGGGATAAAGGGCATCATTCGCTCAGTCTTTATGATCATTCACTATAACAGTGATGCGAGCATATCCCAAACCGCCTTTCTACTTTACAAAATTCAGAGTGTAAAAGGTATTTCTGCCTGAAATTGTTAAAATGTAAGTAATCAGAAATCATAACCATTGAGTAAGCGGTACGAGCAGGCAAAACCAACTTAAACACTAAGAAAAAGTACAAGTTCTCCGTACTTCTACTTTATACGAGTACTCAAAAAGATTTCTCAGACTTGCTCTACCGACTCAAGCACTTATTATTTAGACTAGGTCTACTACGCCTCTACTCGAACAGATTTTTGGGGAAAACTGCTTACTTTTGGAACATTTGATCTGGCAAATAGAAAGTCGTTTTAGGATAACTTTGCATCACGTACACGATGAAATTGTCATACGAAGTGCGTGAAATATCCCTGTATCACGATAACTGAATCTACTTTGAAGATTCATTCTGTCTATAGTATCATTATACGTTTTGCGTAAGTAACGAAGATACATCTTGCAGTACTGATCCAGCCAACTCAGATTAACCCCGAAAGTATGTTTTTCAGGCCTTTCACTTGAAGTAGTTTTTACACGCCTTGGAAATGACTGCTACTTGGAATTCAGTGGAAATGTACAGTGTACACTGTTGTTTTACATCTAGTTGAGTAGCAATTTCGTCCACCTCTGCCCTAAATTCATTGGGGTCGACTGGTTTCCGTGAAATGAGTCTCACCTGCTTGAGGGCTTCCATGTCAGACATGATCGCCTTTTGTTCTTGCTTTTAGGTCACGTTGTCTGTAATTTCTGCAGGGCTGCTGCATTTAACATAGCTGAAATTTCTGTCGAACATAAATCAGCATAAGAAACAAATTTAAAAGTTACACATTTTCGAATTCATTTGTGATAACACTAGAAATCTGTTCTCAATAATGAGTCTAAATTGCACTTTTTTTCAATAATACACAGTAACGTGCGGTGAGGTTCACGGTTGGTGGGGCACTGCCCCCTTTACAGTCAGATTCACAAATATATAAACCCAAAATGGTAACTGATTCAGTTGGTGACTTGTTTCTATCACCATTGACATCAGGCTACGTAATCAGATACTAAAAATATCCGCAATGGAAGGTAGGGAAGGAAGGAAAATATATAACAGGTCTGGGGACGCAAGTGTCACCTGTGGTCAGGACGAGTAAAATAAAATTGTGAAACTTTCAATGATTAAAGACCAATAACTATGTGTATTTTCCATCGATGTTCATGAATGACTAAACTTTGAACATTTTTACACCCAAAATCACGGAATCTGCACATTTATAGCTTAAAAATATATCACCAAAGGGGAGGTGGCGCACAGAAGGGTCAAGCATCTGATTAGAGATCATAAACAGCTCAGAATTCAGACCTGGTATTCATTGAATGCTATCGTCGCATCGACTCCGAAAATCTAAATCTTAATAACGTCAGAACACCAGAATCCCCTCACAATCGCTAGCGAGTGTGAAATTCGGCGTTGCTACGCGCAATGACAGCGTAAATAAACAATAACTAGGTGAGGCACAGATGAATTTGCCTCACTCATTGCTGGCTAACCGTCAGATATTCGCCGAGAAGTGGTACAATGCGCTCAGACTTTACAAACCGATGGTGTATTATGAATCGTCTAGTTGCGACGTCCAACACACAACCTTGTGCACTTGCACTAGTTATTGCTTGGAATCGAAATCAAATTCATTTACAAATTGAGATCTGATTTGAACACCAATCTGCACGCGCGCCTGTGTTTTGAAGCTTACCAACATCGACGTTATCATAACACTGATCATGATTCACACTCGCTTGACGCCTACAAATCTGATTTTTAGCTCCTCTGACGACATGATATCGTTTCAGCCTTCACAAACTCCTACGCATTAACACTTGATCATATCGAAGACACAATAGACAATTCACGCGTCAACGATTAACTAGGAGCTACTTCATACTTCCCGCCGCGCAATGACGACACAATGTCAATAAATTGATCGCCCACAGTAGGCAAAATGCCACAGATAGCCTATGTGTATTCATTGATTTATCAAGCGCCTAGGACTAGATTCTGACTGTTATTAAAAGATGGTCGTTTCTACGCACCGACTTTGCGATACCAAAATCTGCTCCACTCAGACATGGACAACTACATCATTCCAGTGGTTTAATTATACTAATTGAGGCGAAATGTCGGTAATCTAATTCTAATCTAAATCGTGAGATGTTTCTACGCCCTCATTTCAATTCTGATCTCGTTTCTGGTTTTCGTGAAAATGTTACAGAATTGTATCGTGCGAAACGAGCTTTACGAACTTGACCATTCTCGTGCTTATGATAATGAACTCCTGAACTGAGCTTGATGTTTCGTTGTATTCCTTTCTAATTAGGAATATAATTCAATTCCCAAGTTTTGATAACTCGGGCATTCTAATTTTAATCAAATTTGTGAAAAACTGCGTTGCTGTCATTCTCATTGTAATCTAATTTGAATCAGCTGCATGTTTTCTAGTTCTCCAACTCTGGTTTCACTCTGTATTGTCCATCCATTCTCTGTAAGATATCATAGAGCGTTGTCGCGAGCCTTTTCAATATGGAAGGGAATTCGAGCTCCGCACCGAGACCAGTCAAAATGAGGTTAATCGTCGCAGGGAGCAGCTGCGAAACGGCCAATTCCGGCACCTCAGGGATTTTGTTACCGTCTTGCCGTGAAATTGCTTCCCACCCTGCCGCGATTACGAGCTGTGATTCTTCATGTCGAATGTTGTTTTGGTATTCGTGATGGTTCGACTACTATGGTCATTGTTCATGGTCATTAACACCAGGTCGATATTACTTGATATGATTCCTGATTTCGCTATCTCAACACAGACAAATATATGATCACGTACGCATAATTACAATACCCGAGTCCTCGCACCATATGTTCGTCATGAATTAATGGAAACGTATATCTCTATCAAGTAAGGGTAATAATATCCCTGTATCAAGTATAACCGTGGAGCAGTACGGAAATCCGACAATCTTCGAGCATACCCATTGTCCACATTCAAGTCAATATACAAGCGGATTCTGTTGAAAGAGATCACCGAAACACGATCTGCAATATCGACCTCGACTACTGACAAACAGCCTTCTATTTTAATCGTTTCTCCTCTTCATGTTATCTCTTGTTACTTTTCATGCAATGTTCATTGTTCATGATTCGTATTTACATGTTCTAGGGCAGTGATTCTGTACTAACCTGGAGAACCCTTACGTCAATCTGCAAGCGTTCAACGAACCTCGAATTTTCGCCTTGTCACAAAAACAAACAATCTACCGCAGGGGTGTCAAACACACGGCCCGCGAAGAAATTCTGAGTAGTTTGAAAAATGCTTGTTTCATCCAGCACATTTCAAAAAAATGTTGAAATACTTCCATTAAATAGTCCTTCAAGATAGCACAAGTCGAGTAGGCCTATGTTTGTTTATATGCCACATATAACCTCCCGACCAAGGTAGGCCTATTGCGGTTTCTAGTCACCATTAGCAGCAGGTCGCTGACATTGACACCCAATTCCGAGAAAGCAAGAAATGTAATATACTTTTGTGTGTATACGCTGGTTAATGAAGTAGTCAAATGAAAAATCAGAGCATGGATTTTGAGGAATTTTGGGATTGGGGGATTTAGGTGCGGCCCGAAGGCGATCTGAAGTGTTGAATCCGGCCCGCGACGTCAGTTGAGTTTGACACCCCTGGTGTACCGCATTACACATCTGATACATTGCTATGGATTACAAGTGCACAGTATGAACTGTGCAGCAACAGAGTGTTACAAGAACAAAACCATTAAATATGATTTCCGCACAAAACAAAGAGACGATCAATTGATCATGAATATTTACTGCAAATCAGCGCAATATCTGTTGTGTGAGTAGGGTCTGTGTCTTGACATCCAGCCAACTCTTGTAGGCCTATGTAAGTCCAGTTAAGAACCACTGTTCTATTCCAAAGTGGGTGTCTCATTCCAATACTACTTCCAAGTCATTTTGACACCTTCCAATCTTTTCATTTATTCCCAATCTTATGGCCTTTTCATTCGATGAAATTATTGATAAATGAATGAATGACGTGGGATTTCTTCAAACGGAGGTCGCCAGACTTAGTTCACCGACACAACGAGCATACTTGGACAATTGGACATGGACAACTAGATAATTTTATTTGTCTATTGAGCTGATCATAGCGAAATGCAGGTATTCTGATTTTAATCTAATTTGTGAAATGTTTATTTGCTCTCATTTTAATTCTAATCTCATTTCTAGTTTGCTAGAAAATGCTACAGGAGAACTCTATCGTGCGAAACGAACCGGTGTACGTACACACACGTACAGACGTTTGCCATCTCGTGCTTATGAGAATGAACTCTAATTTGATATGAAGTAAACTTGATGTTTGTTGTGTTTCTTTCTAATTCTCATTATAATCTAATTTCGAGACATCTGAGTTGCAATCAGTCTAATTCCACTCTAATTCGGAAGAACTGAAACTTTTCTAGCTGTCCAACACTGATATCGTGGGTGCGTTTGTGCGCGATGAAACATCAACAATCAACAGACTGGTTAAAAAGAAATAGGATTGTCCGGTGAGTTCGTGACCCGCTGGTGGAGGTCGGGTTGAGTTTGTCGCAGTCCTCGGAGCGTGACTCTGCGCGGACAATTTTCACAGACAAGAACAGAGTCGCGTCTGTTTGCTAACACACATTTTCCTTCCGCGACACGCTCTTTCAGGAAATGATAATGCTTGATGCGGATCATAATGTCAATCAAACTGACACAACTTTCGCCTGTACAACCTCTTCAGCTTGCTTCATAAACGGATTCTACAATCCCTGCCCGCATTAATACATTGGTTCCTAACCTTTACTAACCTAGCGAACACTTACGCTAATCTTCGAGCCTTCGGGAGCTTCAAATTTTCCCCTATCCACAAAAACAATAGTCTACCACAAAACACATCTATTACATCACTATAGATTACTGTCGCACAAAATGAACTGGGCATCAATAACTGTGTTAAAAGAACAGAACATTAAACTATGATTTTCACACTAAACGAAAGCATGATAATCAATATTTACGGCCAATCAGCGCTGCTGTTCCCTTTCAGAGACCAGTTTAAAATGCGAGACTTAACCTTGTAGAAACGCCATCGTGTTGTTCGGTCGAAACGCAACAGCCTGATAGCGATTGCTTAATTGCAAAGGAGCTTATAAATATTGGAGATAGAATCGGACGACACTGATCTAAAAGATGATCCCTCGATCTCAAACAGTATATCAGGCTATACCTCATCGTTTTGTCACAGTGGCGTGAGTGACGCGATCAATCTGCGCAACCTACACTTCCGGCTGATGTTAGAAGTGTGATTTATATAGTTGGATAGTATATTTATGTTCTGCACCCCCAAGAAGCTTTAAGCCGCAAATATTCGAGTTAATTTCAATATTAATATACTATTAATTTGTATATTGAAGATCTGTACCTCAAAGAGGCTGTTCAAGTATAATTTATGTTGTGGTTCCGAATTACGCAAAGCCTCGATCAAATTGTAAACAGCAACTGGCTCTGTACCCGTGACGTCACTCGTTAAGAGATAAGTGTCACTGCCTGCCTTGAAATCTCGACTCTATGCATTGCGACAAGCACGCATTCATTGATAAATTTCGAACATCCGCCCTGGCCTTAACCCTTTGCTCTGTGTCTGGATGTGGCGCGTCACGAATACGTGAATGGCGAGACGAATCGCGGTCGCTGATGAGTTAATATAAAAGTCACCTAACTTAAAACGATTGATCAATCTGGTCTAAATTTGGTGTTAAAAAGGTTATTCCGTGCTAGACCGAAAAATGAGTTCACAGTCTTGAATGTAACGTCATTTTGGGCTAGTAGAGTGATTCACAAGCATGGGTCGCGACTAGAGCTGGGCAAGATCGAGTGATTCGAGTCTGCATTCGAGTCTGCATTCGAGTCTGCACAAAGAATATAATGCCTTTTATCCGTCACATTGAAGACACTTTGGTATTTTTATCGACCATACCGATTTCATTGCACTTGTTGACAATGTTGTGGGATGATCATGACTTCGGAAATGTGTTATTTCCAGTGACGTTCGGAGCTTTGCACTCGTATGCTGCGATACGGCCAATCACGGTTTCATGGCTTCCTCAGGGGAAAACAGTATCGAAACTATATTTCTCGTTAGTAAATTAACCTTCAGTTGCGAGGAGAGTATAATTTCAGTTCTCGAAAATATCGTCCTTTACTACTCGACTCGAATCATTAAAATTAATGCTCGATTCAGATTCGAGTCTCCGACTAAGTGTGCCCAGCCCTATAGTCGCGACCCAAACATGGGTCACTAAGGCTATATATTTATATGATGTAGCGATCGATTTTATGGCATGGAAATTTTTGTGCATCGTTTTTTCCAGACAATCGAACAATTTCATGGGGTAGCCAGTGAAATTTGAAAAAAATCTTATATTTATTATTATTAAAAAATTCCAAGACTTTTTCTCTTATAGCAATGCCCCTATAGGTTTGATTTGAGCCAAAATTGGTGTGCAGCGTTTTTGGAGTAACCTAACAATTTTATCCAGTAGCATGCAAAATTTGAAAAAAAGTTCTCTAAACAGCCCTAGTGCACATGCCTCTCATTTACATCGCCTATACGTGGGTGTCTGATTTCAAAGACTACTCCAAGTCGTTTAAACACCTTCCGATCTTTTCATTGTATCACAATCTTGCGGTGTTTTGAAATGATGAACTTGTATATAAACTGATGACGATACTGAACGGGCGAATTACAGTAGACTCTGTCCTAAAACAACAACAAGACTCGAATGCCACCGGAATTACTGCGTGGGTTCCTCAACGTACAAAGTGAAACATCTGGATATAATGTTCAATTGTATGTTTAAGTTCTGTAGCTCCAAGAAACTCTTCAGTAAAACAACTGAAACCCCTGCAGAACTGTGCTCGGCTACATTGGCGCTGTACGCCACCATATCCTCTGACTTGTTGCATGCGTTTCAACTCAAAACACGATTCCTGTATCATGAAAAGACGCCGCTTACAAGCAGTAAACCAGACTGCTTTCTGATGAGTCAAGCTCTACCAATATGATGATTCACGACGTTGGCGTATTGCGACAAACCAATACAACGGTGAGCTACGTAATAAGCAAAACAAACAATCTAGATCTGGTACTGGCATGAGCTTCCTTGTTTCGAATGAGACGGAATGGTTTGGTCACTCTTCTACCGTTTACATTCATCTCTTGATGACGAAATTATGCTGAGTGAGGGGAAAATGCAAAATCTGGATTCGCTTACGAATATGTAAAGCAATCATAAGATACGAAAGTTGTTTCGATTCTATTGGAACACAGCAGTCTGAACGAAACTTGGGCAACCAGCTAAATTCTAGGATGGCTAATCCGGCTATTTACAGCGCAATGCCGGTAATCTACACCTGATCTGATATGTGCAATGTTTCAATGGTATGATTTTGATTTTAATTCAAATTCTTTTTGTCCTGCAAATGATACAGAACTGTATCCTGCGAAACGAGCCAAGCTCGGTGTACTTGTACAATGTACATGTACACAGTACAGTACACAGTGTGCAGACATTTGCCATTCTCGTGCTTGTGAGAACGAGCTCTGATTTGGTATGAAGTGATGCTGATTTTTGCTGCAATTCTTTCTAATTAGGAATTGAGTTCAATTTCCAACTTTTGTCGAATTCAGAAATCTAGTTTGGACAAAACTTTGTAGCTATTATTCCAATTCTAATCTAAGTGGGAAAGCTGAAAATATTCTACTTGGTCAACTCTGGCCGAACTAATAACTACCAACACTGCAAGCATCTGTGTCTGATAACAGGATTTGCCCCAGTAGACGCAAACAGAGGTATCAAATATCACCGATTAGCCGCGGTAACTCATTTCATATTGGGCTAAAAAGGGAATTTGTATCAATTACCGTGGAAGCGGATATCAATCATTTCGAAAAAAGTCACCTCGAAAAGATTTGAAAGAATTGGATAGTACATTGATATTGAAATTAACCCGAATATTTTCGACTGACACTCATCAGGGGCGATCGTCAGCAACTAGTAGAGCATTGGAAAGAACATCGTATGAGCATATCGACAATCGCATCACCGCATATAACTACTACATAGCGGCATTGGAGAAATAACTGATTCTGACGCAAAAAAAATAAAGTGTATCCGCGTGAACAGGTATATTCGCCAGACTTCGACGAATAGATAATTCTAGTTGTCAAGTTGGATAGTTGGAACGAAATGCCGGTAATCTAATTGTAATCCAATTCGTGAAACGTTTCCATGCTCTCATTTTATTTCTAATCTGATTTCTTGTTTTCCAGAAAATGCTACAGGAGAACTGTTTAGTGCGAAACCAGCCAAGCTCGCTGTACAGGTATTTGCCATCATCGTGCTTATAATAATCAACTATGAGTTGATATAAACTAAACTCGATTTTTGTTGTATTTCTTTTGCGAATTCATTAATTCTAATTTTCACCTAATTTTTAAAAGCTGAACATTTTATAGTTGCTCAACTATGCCGACTACAAAATCAGTAAACGCCCGACTACAAACTACAAACGTCGTCTTTGCAAACTATCAAGTCCCGTTTGTCGCAGCCGTTTTGCCGTTTATGCGTTTTAGAACTTGAAACCAATATCGGGAAATACAATCGAAACGAAACGAGACAGATCCGCGATGAGTCATTTCTTGATGCATCGAAATTGCCGATGAGTCACGATTGGGAATTATGAAAATCGCGGAAATAAGGATCGTTGGTCTTTGTTCTTGATGATTTGCCGAGACGCTTGCAAATATTTGCAAAATGGTCTGTTACTTACGAAGCACGACTACTTTTTCTGAGTAGGCCACTACTTATTCAAGCGGTTATGATTTCGGACTACTTTCACCCCTACTTGACAGTTATCAGTTTTTCAGGCGAAATTATTCCAAGAATACTTAAATTTGAAATACGTGAAAATCGATGGTATGCTTTTGTGCTACCAGTAATTGAGCCAAAAGCATAGAAACATTTCACAAATTAGATTATAATTAGAACTAGAGCGGGGGTCAACAGCACGCGGCCCGCGGCCCGATTCGAGATTTCGGAAGAAAGCTTAGAAAAGCATTTTGAAATGCTGAGATTGATTACAGCCGAATAACTCTGTTGTTGTTGTTCAAAATAAGCTATTCTCCTGTGCCCAACATCACTATTCCTCACTATCTGATACGGCTTCGGCGATCGTAATAAAATAACATCGCATGGGAGGAGAATTAGCTGATATGAATGGGCATGGATATATTGCGCCGACGTATACAATGGCCAAGACACCGCCGACACCGAGATGCTTAGAAAACGACTTGGGGCTTCCCCCATAAGATCAAGCTTTACCAGGAGATAGTTTTCCAGCAACTACCTTGTTTAGCTAACTTCAATATCGATTCCAATATCGAATGAAAGCGATGAGCATGTTATTTTTTGTTGCAATGTATTTCTTTAATAAAATATTACTTCTTTTGTGGTAACTATGCCCAATTGCCCATGACCCATGTTAGAAAGCACAGCGTTGTACTGACGGAAGGTTGTAAAACTGTGTGGCTTATTTTGTCCCTATATTGCATTCTTGCGGCCCGCGACCTCTACGAAATTTGGAAAGTGGCCCGCGACCCGTCCTGGCTAGCGAGTTGGCGACTCCTGAATTAGAGCACAGAAACATTTCATTAATTAGATTAGAATTATATTACCGGCATTTCACTCGAATCAGCCTAATGACACACTAAAATTATGTAGCTGTGTGGACTGTACAGGTTTGGCTTCGGCAACACGAATGTGTCAGAGTGCGATTCTCCTGAGTTGGCAGCTGATCGAGTCTGCCGCGGGCGACGCCTTTTCCCCGAACATTGATTTGAATTTCCTCTAACACATGTAATAGAAGCCATGCTGTTGTTCGTTCTATCTGAGTGTGGCGGTCGCTCACCCTACTCTTCGAATATCAACATATTATTCAATTCGATACTGAAGATCCTCCGGGTGTATCTCAAATACTCTTTCACGATTATTAGATAAAAACGCAGGAAATGCGCCGGCTGACTGCCTTCAAAACCTATCTTCGCTATGATACAATCATTGTAAATGTATTCTGTCCTAATCTAAAAGCGAAAGCGCACAGTCGGTTTCCACTGTCGCGACCAGATTGTCTAACTCCAAATCTGCGCAGAATGATCTAACTATCCGTTATCGTGGTGTAGTGTTACGCGCTAATGGGCGCATTAGAACGATTGGGGAATCACGCATGATATCGATCATCGTCTGCTTCACGCTACTATGCGTTACAAACACATATATTAATACCAATGTAAAAAGCATTGTATATCAACAATCGGTGACATCATATTTGGTGATACGATTGTTAATATACAATAATCTTATCAATTCTCTACTAGTTGCGGACGATTACCCCTGACAAGTGTGAGGCAAAAATATTCGGGGTTAGTTCAACATAAATATGCTATTTGATTGTATAATGAAGTTCTTGTGGTTGGTACGACATGTAGACTTGTAGAGGTTACGTCACGCGACGATTTGGAAAAATCTCCAACGCGCGAGTAGGAAATCTAGGAATGGTCACGATATTCGTGATGGTTAGCTATAAACTTACACAGGATATGTAAAGGCAGGAACAAAACACAACAATAATCGCATGAAGTCAAGCGCAATCAAGAAAGGACAGGCACAATGATTTGAGTACTCGAATCTGAATCGAGCATTAATCCTGGTGATTCAAGTCGAGAAAGATGATTTTTACGAGTACAGAAATTATAGTATTGTCACTAAAGAGTTAATTTCTCAGCGGACATCATAGTTTGAATACTACTTCGATTCTACTATGTAGAATCCTTGAAACCGCGATTTATCGTAAAGCAGCGTACTAAACATGTAGTACAAAGCTACGCACGTTGCTGGAAATGACATTTCTGGTAAGTCGTCATCAACTCACAGCATTGTCTCTGAGTGCAATGAAATAGGAATAGTCGGGGAAATAACGGATCATCTTTAATGTGATGTTAAGCTGGCAATATATTCTTTGTAGTCACATAAAAGGTACATATTCAAACTTTCCATATCATCCACACTGATGCGACATCGTAACGAGTGATACTGGACTCAATTCGAAGTCTAAGGGCGAAGATCATAAAGTTGGATTTTATCGTTCAAGTCGATTATCGCGTTCATCAGGATATAACAACCCAGGATTAAGATAGATCCGGGAGACCCTTAATCATGTGATTAAAAACTGCTAATCGGGATGCATTTTAGGCGGAGAGTTAACTGATCGGGCAGAATACTAATCGTATGATTAAATACTGCTCATCGCGACGCATAAAGTTCGATAAGGTTACGAGCGATGATTATACTCGACATGTCCCGAGCTTTCAATCAAGTGGTGTTATCTGTTGTATCATAATGGGGAAACGCGTTATTGGCTGTCAGTTGTCAATTTGTTGAATGAAACGGCAGCCTACTGATAAAGATACTACGAAAATGATAGGTTGAATTATCATAATCGCGGAAAAATGTCGTGCGTATAGCCTAATCATTACGGTACAGCCAAGAAACGGATTAGAGCAGAGGTCGCCAACTCAAAACGGTTCGCGGGCTGTTGTTCAAATTTCATAGAGGCAGCGGGCCGCATTCATTCAGTGGACTTGAAAATAGGTCACACAGTTTAGAAATCACGTTTTTTAAACTTTACGCCAGTACGACGCTGTACTCTCTAACATTGGCGACGGGCATAGTACCACAAAAGAAATATAGTATAATACATTATACTTAAGAAATACAAATGCAACAAAATAATATCATGATCATCATCGTCATCATCACTTTCATTGTATTTTAAACTATGAGCTGTGCACGATACCTGGTCTGGTCTGGGCCATTCAACGTCAAGGCAATATATGCCCAGTTGCCCACCCATCCATGCCAACTAATTCTTCCATCATGGAATGCTGTCATCTTCGCCGAAGCCGTATCAGCTAGTGACGAATAGTGATGTTGGGCAACCAACAACTGCCATCAATTTCATCATCCAATATACTTAAATAAGCGTTCTTACGAAATCTCAAATCAGGTCGCGGGCCGCGTGCTGGTGATGACCCCTAGATTAGAGAATATTGACAGATACATCGCTCTACAAGCGTACAATTCGTTGATTGTCTGATTATTTAGTAAACCCATTATGCGATATGCCTCAAGGAGACAATCGATCGTCTATAACAGTGGTTCCCAACGTGGGCGATATCGCCCCCCAGGGGGCGATTTGGCGGTCTAGGGGAACGAAAATGACCAAGGGGGCGATAGGGGGGCGAAAATGGACAAATGGGACGACAGGGGGCGAAAATAGCGAAGGAGGCGATAGGGGGGCGATGGCGCGTTAAAGCTTCTTAATTGGAGCCAATTCGGAGAAATGACCTTTTTTTAGTCAATCCACAAAAATGTAGCTGCAAGAGTGTAAAAGTTCGACATCGAGCCGAAAAGTTGACCTTTTTTTAGTCAACCAACCAACCGGCCATTACAGTTTGTATGCTCGTTATCCGGTTCACAAAATTTGGGGGGCGATGGTCGGTGTGGAGCTTGAAAAGGGGGCGATGAGCCGAAAAGGGTTGGGAACCACTGGTCTATAACTATATAGATAACTTACCTTAGTTATCTATAGATCGTCACGCGGTCTTTATCGGAAATATTTGCGCGTACGAAATGTTACGAAGCGTGCACAGTTTTTATAGATAGCTAGTTACCATGACCTCGATTCAGAATCGAATCACGCAGGTACTCGATCTTGTCCAGCCCTAACCTAGTCGTCGACCATGTCTACTGTCCACCAGTCCACAGTCGAAACACAGCTTCTACTGAATAAATGCTAGTCAGCCCTGAGCCATCGAGATTTACCACGATATATTAATATACTATTCAAATGTATATTGAGGTACTGACAGCGCATTGTGACTCGTGGATCGCATTGTACGTGCACTAGGGTTATGACTAGAAAAAAAATTTCAAAATTTTGTGTGTCCTGTAGTCACAAATGATG